>JAJGQC010000290.1:0-50000 GCA_021014325.1 Plazaster borealis
TATTGCTCGAGCTATGACAATATTGGACGAGTCGTGTCATAGCGAGAGCAATATATTCTTGTATCACACGAAAACAAAGCCATACAATATTATTATTATTATCTATATCAGGCTGACTAGCGAATTAACAAAATTGAACTTGCCTAAATGCTAAAAAAAGACAGACATAAAACTTCACAAAAGAAATTTGTTATCACACGCGCGCTCGTGGAATACGGAAAAATGTAGCGCATTTGCGTCCTAGCGAAAATGATATTGATCTGTCATACGGGTACTTGCGCAAAGTTCCCGGATGACAGAGCAATACGAAAACAATATTGATTTGTCATCCGGGTACTTGCGCTGAAGATATCAAACACACTGATTTATTGTACCACTTCGAAGCCTTTTATAGATAATAATCTTTAAGATCACAGATTTACATAAAACTTACACAGTTTAATGATGATGATAGTAGAAAACATCCCTAGAAATAGTTCTGTCTGAAATGCCATATTTGATGAGAAATAAATAAAACTAATTTTCGATTGGAGTTTATCGCTCATGAGCGTTTTATTCATGCATTGTACAACACATGCAAATGTGAAATCGGTTTTTCACTCTCGTGACCCAGATAGCCTATCGATCTCAAACTTCTACAGGTTTGTCAGTTTATGTATATGGTGGATTACATAAAGTGCTTACCCTGCCAGCAAATGTTTTGTTAGCAAAAACCAATTCTGTAATGCACCTTTAACAATAGCAATCTCAATAATTGAAAGTTTCATGTAGATTGTAACTTATGGGACCATCTAGCAAGGGATACTTTGCAATGAATATAATTTGTAGAGATGTATAACAGTTTTGAAGGAAAGGCTGAGCCCAACTCAATTCCCTTTCGTCCTTTTTAGCAATTCAAAATTTAATAATCATCCCAGAAGATACACTCTTCTTTCCCTCATGGAACATTTTATAAGCAAATTTGTACCAATTTCATTTGTGTTTCTTTCTTACCCACCCACCCTTTGATCCCCCCCCCTTTCTCCAAAAAAAAAAAAAAAATGCATTTCAGAATCAGATTGAGAAGAATCCAGGGGTGTACCTTAACTCCGATCAACCGCCGTGCTTGAAATTCCTAGTGACGGAAGCGGACATCAAGAAACAAGAGGAGAGGGTGCGTGAGGTACGCGACCGTCTACGAAAGGTGCTCGAGGGGGATCTGAAACAGATACAAGGTACGCAGGCTCAGATCTCAAACTAGAGGGACCTTGCATTCTGCCCTGGCGTTTTGTCTGTAGTGTGAACAATAGCTCTCTGTCGGTCCAGAAGGACGTTGGAGGGGGAGGGAGGGAGGGTGGGGTACGCTCATGCAAACGCAACCAGTTCCGACTGCGACATTTGAGGCCCTTCAAAATATTTACGAGTTCAGCAGAATTTAGCGGCATAGAGTAATAACTCGCCAGGAATGTATTATGTGAAATGATCAATTTTGTGTTGAGGTTGAGTCTGCATGGGGGCCGCCTTGAAATGCTGGCAGATACACTGATATTGATGCACAGACTGTCTCAAATCTCAAAGTAGAATTTCCATTGATCTACTTTGAAAAATACACTACTATTGGTTTCTCAGAGGTGGGGTTGGCGTATCCTTGGAGGACTGCTGCGTTGCATTGGCCTGAAGTTTCCATAAAGTCTCCCTCAATGCATTCCCCCTTCCCCCTCCCTCCAATCATGACACTGTTCTTCTTTAGTAGAAAATAGAACAGCAGGCTTTTTAAGTTAAATCCTAAACGTAGTGTACTAATTCATAAAAATAGTATTGTGAGAGTACAGCTTTTTTTTTTTAAGATGAAGATATTTTTATGATGCATACCTTCAATGTTGCAAGGTTTCAATTAACAATTATGCATTGAGGTTTTGTGTTCATAACCCATGGATGTAAATGCCCCAGTGCAGCTTTAGGCCAGCATAAAAATATAAAATACATGTAGTTAATTAATTGAGACAGCTTTTTTCTATTTATTATGGCAGCTATTCATCCAGCACTAGTTTGTCCTGGTATTTATGTGCGAAGCTGAGCGGTATCGACAAATTAATGAAACCACTCTGGTTCTCTTTAACTGCCTTAATGAGTCCAAGACGGAATGTGCAGAATTCCTGATGGAAAGACCAAACTGTCATTTTCGTTACTTTTAACTGTCGTTATTGGGCACTGAATCGTATTGAAAGATCTGTATTTGGTCATGGATACAGGATGCAATCTTTGAAGACTGGTTATAAGCCCTCATTTTAAAAAGTCTTGGGCGTGTCTGAATTAGTGGCTACGACTGTGGCTATGGCTAGATCATGGCGTCATCCTGCGTTGAAGTATATGTATAGGACGCCCTTAGCAATAGCCCTAGCCGGATACGGCCTTACAATTTGAAGGTGTAAAACTGATACATCATTGGTTTCTGGGCAAGTAAATTCATTCCAAACCTCTAATCAATAAAATAAAACACACCAATGCAACCAAGCTGCGAAAAACCAATCAAATAAGTTTTAGTCAAGTCTTCAAGAGAACTCGGACTGCTCATGTTTCGTCAGGGATTTTTTGCACATTAATGGATTTCAATTTGACAATATGGAATCAAGAGCTTGGGGAAAAAATGTCCTCATTATTCATGGCAGTATTTCAGACTGAATTATGTCAGGGAAATTTGAAATGGTGCACAGTTGGTTGGGTTTTTTTCATTCAAGCTTTCAGATTAGAAATAAGCAATTTATTTTTTTCAAACAGTTAATGTATTGTATAAAACCAATCATAGTATGATGTAAATTAGAATTTTCATTATGAATGTGTCGTTTCCATTGTTAGTCTAGACTTGAAACGCACACATACAGTCAGCTCGCAGTAAGCCATGCATCAAATTCACCTTGATATTGAGTCTCTAGTTCTATTGTAACGATTGGTGTGCGTGTGTGTGTGTTGACCAGCAGAACCCTGCACAGGGTGATCTACAGCGTGCCTCCGTGACTCACACGTGTGACACACTATTCAGGCAGCACACACACTCACACCACATTCTCTACCGTCGCTGCCTCGTAGTCTCATAATGTGTTCTTATTCACGTTATGGCTCTAGTGAATCATAGATCGGCGTATAGCATCACTGCGTAGGTTGGTCGCATGGCCGTGTAGTGGAACAGACAAAGAAACCGTTACGGATTATTCATTCTGGATCTGATTCATCAACTTAAGTCTGGTTCTTAGATTTTATGATTCAGAATGATTCCTCCAAGTGATCTGAGAGATGACGGACTTATAAAAAAAAAACGCTCCGCGAAGATGAGCTAATAAAAGTCTGACTCATCGGTTTGGAAACCATCAGATTAATTGAATTGATATCAAATAAGATGAAGTTTCCTGTATTCATTTAATAATGATATGTAGATGTCTTATATTACAATAACAACAATCTGATATCAAAATACAAGTCATTGAAGTCATTTTTTAATTAAAGTTTAGGCACACATGGCGCGACGTATAACATGACGGGGGGAAAAAAGTCCTCTCTCTTTTATTAAGGTTTACTCAAGCAACCGTTCACCAATCAAAGTTTGCGTAGTGTCACTTACAATAGGAAGCTGTTTTAATTGTGTTTTATGTTGATGGTAGAAAATGCTATCCAATTCAAGTCCAAGTGGAATTTTTTTTTTTTTTTGAAAATACACACACTTCATGAAACTGTACAGAAGTGTTCAAATATGTAATCAATCATTCACAAAATGTTGTGGTAATTCCCCTCCCCCATCCCCAGCGCCGCGCCTTATCTTTGCATTTTCTGAAAACCCTATAGAATTTACAGCCGCGCATTTGGTAGCGACGACAATACAACACTAGCCTTTGTTGACGGTCTAACAGTTGTATTTGGAGAATAAACATGGGAATGTGTTGCAGGGAAACATTTAACAAACCGTTCATACCAGGGGCCCACTTTCACAGAGCTACTTCAACAGAAAATTTTGCTTTTTAGCGAAAATAAGCAGGAAACCAGTCCTGATCGGTACATGTGACATGGTATTTTGGCTGGTGACCTCATCCTGGATAGCAAAGCTATTCAATTTGCTTAGCTTAATTGTTATTGTAATAATCACACTTTAAGACGCCCATAGATAAAGCGCTATATAAAAACTGGTTATTATTATTATTATGCTGAAGGAGCTCAACAAAATAGTGCCCTGTGCCCAATTTTATAGAGATGCTTAAGCAGAAAAAGTTGCTTAAAAATTTTATGCTTAGCAAAAATAAGCAGAATACCAGTGACAGACTTTAAATGTGACATGGTATTTTAGCTGGTAACCTTATTCTGGTAAAACATAATTTTGTTGTGCTTAGCTACACTGTACTTTATGTGCTTAAGCAGCTAAATAAAATTGGGCCCTGATATGTGAACAGTTTGCGTAATAATTTTCTGCTTCAATCAGGAAACTAGTCAAAGATGGTGCACGGTATTTTGGCTTGTTATCTTTAATTCCGGTAAGCAAAATTGTTTTGTGCTGAGCCACTTTTTCTGCTTTAAAAACATGCTCTATGAAATTGTGCCCAGGTAGCATCTTGGTCTTCATATTATGATGACGGTTAGATGAGTTTACAAACAAATAATACCCTAAAACGAAGTGGAAAGATTTCATCTAGATACAAGTACATCGGCAGATTTCAGAATTGTTATGCATGTACCTTTGGCGAGACCCGAGTGAAGCAGTTGTCTTAAAGGGTGTGTACAACATTGGTAATTGCCAAAGACCTGTATCCAAACTCGATGTGACCCAACATAATAATACATGAAATAACAAACCTGTGAAAGTTTAAGCTTAATCAGTCTTCGTAGTCATGAGAAAACAGTGGAAAAAACCCCTAATGTGTTTTAACTTTTTTTCAAACAACATAATTTTTCCTGCAGGATAAATACTATTATTTCACTCATTTTGTAAAAACTATGGCATTTCAAGCAAAACTATTTCAAGGGAAGTTTTCTACCATGACCATCTTTATACCATGTAAGTTATGTGCAAATCTGTGAGCATTTATATTTTCATTTTTACCAATGTTGTACACACCCTTTAACTTATCCCCCAAGACATTTTCAAATTACATCCCGTCATCCCCCCTCTTGCTCGAAAAGAAGTTAATTCCATTCCTGATTGACAAAACAATCAAACAACATTGCAACAACAGAAGCGTTTAAAAAAAATCTGCCTCTTCTTTGTAAGAAATTGTTGGTATATCAATACACAAGCTTTGATACGTTGTACTTTAAACCCAAAATTGTTCTGCAAAATTGACCAGCAGTTTATCGAACTTCCTTTCATAAATGGAGCAATCTTTTGTAGTGTTCCATATATTTTTGCATTTTTGTACTGAAACTTAACGTACTTTAAAAAAAAAAAATTATAATCATTGATTGATCAAGTTTAAAGTTAAGATGAGTTCACAATTGTCATTGATTTTTCTAAGTACTTTGACTGTGAAAACAAAATATTCCACATATGCGGTTGCTCTCTTATTATGAAATAACATCAGCAAAACATAGGAGTTGTAAAATCCTTGGCAGTCACTGAACTTAGGGCTTGGTGTGTTTACAGATTCTTGGAGGAAATGTTAATAATTCGCAGGATATTTGACTAGGGTTGGTTGGCCTCGGGCCAAGACCAAGCTTTCTCTGGCATGCGTTTCCCGCCAAATTACCTCAGAAGACAAAAGAGAACATGGAAACAGAAAACTATGTCCTGTGTGGTGTTGAAAATACTGTGACCACTTTGTCCTTCCTTGTACTGTACCATGTATGTATACATGTAACCTACATTAGGGTTATTGGAAACGCTCATTCATTCCAGTTGGCCGGTCTTCAGGAAATATTATTAAGCTGATCTTTGACGATATAAAATTAATTACATCAAAACACATACATGTACTTGAAAAAGGGTGTTACTGTGTACAAGGGTTACAGTCATAATATGTTAGTTACATGGTATGTTTGTTAAATGGCGTCTTAAGTGCTGGCAATTGTTTGTCACAGAAACTGTTTCACGATGGTTAATGTTTTGTTTATGTTTACATTAATCCCCATTTGCTAATTATTTTGATGTTGTGTCATTATCAGTGTCAATTCACCCTTTTACGATTGCAATATTTCATCCGAACAAGTTTTCATTTTTGTTATTGTTTTGCTCGCTTTTGTTTGTTTATGTTTGTTTTTGCTGCAAGTTATCTTTCAAAAAAGAAGAGCTATGCATGATTTAGTTGATGGTTAGTTACTTACCAAAAGCTCAAAGTTTAAGCAGCAACTATGACAAATGATGTAAAGCACTGGATTTGCAGCAATAGTTTTTGCTCTTTAACAAGATGTCACACTCTCACAGCATAAACTATTTCAATTTGCAGATACAACCATGTATAGAAAACTCTTTTGGGAGAAGTGGTGGCTCTGAAAAGAGCTTGTTTGGTCTGGACATTTCAAACAGTATACTCTGCTCGTCTTCAGGAGTAAACACTCACACCCAAAAGTGTTTTATACATGGTTATACCCGCAAGTTTAAGTTGTAGAATGGTTATAGTTACTTTCTATGGTCCACACCATGCAGTGATTCAAACATCACTTACCTACAATAGAGTTAGTTTTCAAGAAATATTTATAACGCGTGAAGATTTGCTCACATTATTGACAAAACATTATGCTGCTTTAATAGGGGTTGTGTCGTCATGATCAAAGCAGTCCTGTTGCTGTACATGAAATTATGAACTCTCACCCAGCGACTGCACGCGCGCGTAAAGCTCTCCATAGATATAATATGGAGACAGGGCATACGCGTGCAGTAACTGGGTGAGAGTTCATAATTCCAGGTTACAGCCACTGCTTTGATCATGACGACAAAGCCCCTTTAAAGTACAAAGTATTTTGATACATTACATGTCTGCCATGTTTTATGCCAATGAAAGGCTGTTTGCTGGGAACTTTTTGACATAATTCAGTTTGACATAATTCAGTCACTTTGTACATATTTGTAAACCTGGGACATTTACAACAGAGTTGTTTCTCAGATTGATTGAAGCTTTTGTGCACTCAGAGTCAAATTACTGAGATTTGGAATATTCATTTGATTATATTATATGAAATGATGTTTTATTGATTGAACCATACTGTCAATTCCACACGATTGTTATACATTGCAAGGGGAAATAAAATGATACGCCTAAAATGTACAGGAAGATCACTTGTTTAGTTTCAAGAGTTTGTTGAGTGCATTTTGTTTTTTGCTTTTATTTTATTTTGTTATTAAAAGTACTAACAACTAAAAACTACTTACTCAGTTCAAAAGAATTAACTTCTTCCAGCAGAGGAAAAAAAGCTTTTCCGATTTGGTTTGGAACATGGAAGCAGTTTTTCTGCACAAAATGAGCTGCAGCTATAAATAAGCCAAGATCAATTAATTTCCTGATGACACTTTAATTTGAATAAACCATTAACAGTTCCTTCCCCAACACCAGCAGATCTTGCACTTTTAGCTTTTTATAAAGTAGCTCACCGGGCTAGTAAACTGTGCGTTTAACTTGCTCCCAGTAAGTTTTAGTAACCCAAATTTGAAACATGTATTGTCATAAATATATCTGTCTGGTATATTAAAGGAGGCTGTGCTGTAATGATCAAAGCAGGCCTGTGGCTTTACATGGATTTATGAACTCTTACCCAGTTACTGCAAGTGCGTGCCCTCCCTCCGTATCATATCTATGTAGAGCGCACACGCACGCGTGCAGTAACTGGGTGAGAGTTCATAGGCCTGCTTTGATCATGACAACACAACCCCCTTTAATGGTAGCAATCCAAACAGTTTAATGGTCAAATGAAGTCACATTCACACACTCAAAATAATTGGACACATTTTTATAATTTATTATTCACATCTGAAAAGGCAGAAATATGAGCGTTTAAAAGCACTAGTTTGCACAGTTTTTAGTAGCACACAGGGCAAGTTAAGAAGTGGTGTTTACTAACAAGTAGCATTTTTTACGAGACATGGTACCTCGGGCAAGTCTTAAGGGTGAGCCATGACCAGCTGTTTTGCTTAAGGACACAAGTGTCAAGACCGGGACTCGAACCGACACTCTGCTGATAAGAAACACTAGAGCTTGAGTCCAGTGCGCTTGACCGCTCGGTCACGACACGCCACACCCACTCCAATTCCAAGCAAAGCTATCACACTGATGGGGGAGGTGGGATCCTTTCTAAACTCTGTACAAATTCCATACGATGTTGTGCCAAGTCAATGTTGGCCCCTCCCTTGGTTGAGAAACCTATTTTTTTATCCCTTTGGCCCGGAGCCAGGAAGTTTGGCAGGCAGGTTTGGGATCTTGTATTATTCAGTACAGCAATGAGACCCCACAAAGAAAGACACAAACAAGATATTGGTGGCCGGGAAGTTGTAATTTTACACATCCTTGTTTGTGTCGTGGTTTGTTTGACAGGAACATCTTCAGCATGTTTTTTTTACAGGGCTGGGTTGATGTTCAGACTGAAGTTCTCGTGCCTGTGTTGATCTCCTGACATGATCAAATTAAAAGAACTGTCCGTTATTGAGTTGAGTTTTGATGTTGTGTTTAATCTGTTTTGATTACTGTCTGTTTTGTTTGGCTCTCTTTTTTGTTTTGCTTTGCATTGTTGCATTCTTCTGGGAGGTTTTTGATCGAGCTGATTATCTGATTGCCTGGATGGATTTGTACTTGTTTCATTCCATGAATAATGACAGATGGTAATTTAAGAATGGAGCATTTATGTACGGAAATGACTTGTATTAGAGATTTTCATTTATTTTGTTTTTCAAGCTACCGCGGCTCAGCCATATCAAGTTAATCCATGAATATGAAAATTTATTAAAGCGCATAGTAGTATTTAGAAATGGGAAATTTCAGACTTTTTATCAGAATTAAGATTTTTTTTACGTCTGGTGAAAAAAAAATATATGTTTTTTTTAGATAATAAAGCAATCTGCTCTTTGATCTAATTCTTATAGCACTGCTCGGATGCTGTTCTCAAAAGTTCCTTAGAATATGGTCCTTTTCGAGACCACAGTTCCGGCTTATACTCCGTTCGCCCGTTTGAAGCTCGGTATAGAAAGCGCACATTTTCTAAATAACTGACCAAAGTTGGAGCCAAAGCCCAAGCCGTGGTTTCGAGCCTATCTCCAGGGGGTTACCAAAAAATGGAATCATTTCAAAATACCTCCTCAAATTTGGATCCTTGTTTCAGACCTTTTTTTTTCACCAACAATTCTCACCCCCTGATTTTTAAAATAAAAACCTCTATTAGACATTTAATTTTTGGGGGAGGAGAGGTAATTATTATTGTTTATTGTTATTTATTTGACTTCGAAAAACATAAGATTTAATGATCAACAGAGCAACATTAAGGCAGAAGAGTATACAAATAAATGTTTCAACAAAACAAATAAAAAATAGTTAAAGGTATCGAACACGTTTGGTAATGACTCAAAACAAATATTAGCATAAAAACTTACTTGGTAACAAGCAACGGAGAGCTGTTGATGGTATAAAACATTGTTACTCCCTCTGAAGTAACGTAGTTTTTGAGAAAGAGGTAATTTCTCACTAAAATAATAAAAACTTCTTACAAGAAGTTTTTATTCCTATCTGAAAGCACACAAATTTGTACAACAAGGGTGTTTTTCTTTCATCATTTTCTTGCAACCAATTGAGCCCAAATTTTCACAGGCTTGTTATTTTATGCATATGTTGGGATATGTTGAGCCCAAATTTTCACAGGCTTGTTATTTTATGCATATGTTGGGATACACCAAGTGAGGACACTGGTCTTTGACAATTTCCAAACATGTTCAGTGCCTTTAATGGTCTGACGTTTCAACCCTAGCAGAGTCTTTCACGAAGGCTAAAAAGGCTGTTTGTTAGCCTCCGAGACAGACTCTGCTAGGGTCGAAATGCCAGGCCAACTATTTTTTAGCATTTATACCATAGGTCCTTTAGGTTGGTAAGCAGTTTGCAACAGCTAATTCTATTTTCTCAACAAAAAAAAAGAAAATTAAGTAAAACCAATAAGTAATTAAAGGTATCGTACACGTTTGGCTATGACTCAAAACAAATATTAGCATAAAAACTTACTTGGTAACAAGCAACGGAGAGCTGTTGATAGTAAAAACATTGTAGGAAACGACTCCCTCGGAAGTAACGTAGTTTTTGAAGAAGAGGTAATTTCTCACTAAAATAATCAAAACTTCTTGCAAGAAGTTTTTATTCGTATCTGAAAGCACACAATTTGTACAACAAGGGTGTTTTTTCTTTCATCATTTTCTTGCAACTTCGATGACCAATTGAGCCCAAATTTTCACAGGCTTGTTATTTTTTGCATATGTTGGAATACACCAAGTGAGGACACTGGTCTTTGACAATTTCCACACATGTTCAGTGCCTTTAATGGTCTGACGTTTCGACCCTAGCAGAGTCTTTCTCGAAGGCTAAATAGGCTGTTTGTTAGCCTTCGAGAAAGACTCTGCTAGGGTCGAAATGCCAGGCCACTAACTATTTTTTAGCATTTATACCATAGGTCCTCTAGGTTGGTAAGCAATTTGCAACAGCTAATTTTATTTTCTCAAAAAAAAACAAGTACATAAACATTCAAGAAAATTAAGTAAAACCAATAAGTAATTAAAGAAACAATTATTTGAGTAATGAATAATAAAAAAATTTAAAAAGAGGGGGCAGAAGCGGAACTAGGGGGCAGAAGTGGGATTGATATCATCTTCTTCTTTTTTTCTTTTTTTTTCATTCTTGAAGCCTGGTCAATACTCAACAGGAAAGTGAAGTCATAGGGAATTTCACATCCTGAATATGCAGAGAAGGGATTTACCCGGTTGAACTTTGCTCAACTTTTTGGAGTCTATTTGCCGAGAGTCTCCCCCAGGGATGTCACAATGTGCTTCTCATTGCTATTGCGTTCTGTGATCACAGGCCTTATAACTCTTTCACGCGCCGATTGGTCGCTAGCGACAGGTTTTTATCCCTTCAGAAAAATGGTTGTAAGACAAAAAATATAGATCGCACGGCCACACAGTTTTCAGGATGGGAAAGAGGACTGTTGAGGGTGCTATTGTGACCTGTTTTGGGGGGGTCGCCATTTGCAAAAAAATAAGTAAACAATTAATGTGTCCATTTTATCAATTTATTGCCCCCAAAAAATGGTGCATGAATCGGTTAAAGATCAACTTGAACGAAATCACTCAAACTAATTTGACTATTTATCCTCTCTTATTTTGTGTTTATTTATTATTCGATTATAAGTGTAAAGTTTTCCTCCCTAAGTTTGTTGAAATTAGATCTGACAAATAGCCCCCCCCCCCCTTTTGATTATTCTCGCCAATGACAGCGCCCTGCATGGTTCGAAGTGAAAGCCCATAAAAACAACACAAGTACCAGTGCCTCAGTGTAAACCATTATGTTACACCTTTGACTGTGTGAAGGTTGTTTGTTTTTCGTCGCTGTGCATTTTCCATTGTCTTGTTTGGATCGAGTCCATCTATGGCATCACAGTGCTGTTTTGATTCCTAGACGCTTGGGGGCTTTTCTTGAAACTCAGCGTTTTTGCACAGCGTGACATTGATCAAAATGTGTTGTTGTTTTTTTATTTTTGTTTTTTTTTTACATTATGGAAAAATTATTATGGTTTTACTTAGCCTTCCTCCATGGTTGTACTAATTTATCATTGCATAATCAGTACACACTGGTTTACCATTCTATAACAACAGAAAAATATTGTCAATTTCGTTCAAGTTGATCTTTAAGGCATAATTCATCATTGGGATTTAAAAGACTACGCTCATTTCCACACTTTGTTTTTCCCAATTTATACACATACAAATAACCTGTAAAAATGTCATCATATTCTGTGGGTCCATTTTAGTGAAAGCACACATCTTGAAAAATGCATCCTTGTGGAGCATTCTTTTGTTCTTTCCTTTGTCTCTGCACTTGGCAGTTTCCCATAGACTTTTTACACAAATTTCCTTGTGGAGCACCCCGGTCTTTAGAATTCTCCTTATATTTTTCCTTTTTCTTTTTGTCCTTGGTCTCCGTGTTTTGTTAGAGAGCTTTTTGTGCACGCTTCATGTTTGGCTGATTTCGATTGCAGTAGTCAAAATGAGCAAAGGTGATTTGTGGGGTCTCCAAATGCCATTTTCGTGGACTTTGCAGTAAACCAGACAGAGATAATTCTCTGGAGGACGGGTATTGGCATTGAACGTTATAATCAGTGAGCTCTTAGAATAAAACTAATCATTTCTCCTCACTTAATATCCTGTAGTCTGTCTTTGACTTTGAGGCTTCTAACCATATCTTATGAAGCAGAAACAAATCCCAATGGATTTCTTTGTTAGAGGAATTTTTTGCCTTGGTTATAAAATAAAATAAAACTCTTCAATTGACTACCAAACATGTCAGCTATTTTAAAGGTCTTGCTATTTTAAAGGTATCGTACACGTTTGGCATAAAAACTTACTTGGTAACAAGCAACAGAGAGCTGTTGATAGTATAAAACATTGTAGGAAACAAATCCCTCTGAAGTAACATAGTTTTTGAGAAAGAGGTAATTTCTCACTAAAATAATAAAAACTTCTTGCAAGAAGTTTTTATTCCTATCTGAAAGCACACAAATTTGTACAACAAGGGTGTTTCTTTTTTTCATCATTTTCTTGCAACTTCGATGACCAATTGAGCCCAAATTTTCACAGGCTTGTTATTTTATGCATATGTTGGGATACACCAAGTGAGAACACTGGTCTTTGACAATTTCCAAACGTGTTCAGTGCCTTTAATAGGATTTCTGTTTTGTTTTTGGATCTTGTTTTTTTCTTTCTTTTCTTTCCCCACATAAAATCAGTTTATTCAAAACTTACCTGAAGCTGCCCATATCAGACCCTGGAATGTGTTCTATTGTCACTGTTTCCACAAAGAGACAATTAAGCTTCTGCAGTCCAAACTTTCATGTTTGGAGAAATCATGTTTGAAGTAAAACCATTTTTGAAATCATTGTTTTGCAGACTGTTTGCCAATTCAACTTTGACATTTTACCAACCATGAAACCATGCTTTCTGCTTTTTTTCACCCATACATACTTGCTTTGCTGAGATGTAGAACAAAGAGCCATTCCAACAGCTTTATTCCACGTACTGCATCTCTTTGGAACTCCTTACATGTTTCCCTCCATCCTACAATCCAAACTGTATTAAGAGGAATATCAATTCCTACCTTCAGCTCCCCTGAGTTATTTTCATCTTAAATGTTTTTCTTCTTGTAGCCCCTTACAATAGAGTTGCTTTATGCCTTGTTTGAGGCAAACTTGCATTAAACAATTTTTTACAAATAAAAACCATGAAAGTGGAGTCCTTAAATCCATCATGCAAATCTGTTGTTATTTTTTATCTTAGTAAGCTTTATTAGTGAGTAATTTACTGCTAAATACAATTGTCTCTTCTTGAAAGCTGTGCAAACGAGGTCTGTGTGCAGCGCATCATGTACAAACCAATGTAATTGGCTGTTCATGAAAACTCAAAAGGCATTTAGGGTATCATATGTCTCTTTGTGAAAATGCAAAAAGGCAGAGCACTAATTTTTGGCACCTTGCCAGTGCTATGTACTACTTCAATGTAAAAATTTGCAAATAAAAGATAATTAGTGTAATTACAAAACTATGACGTTTCATGACTTGAAACTCGGGGGGAAATGATGAAGTCAATGATTAATATCTAATATGTGCAACAACACCAATTTACCAAGAAGTGATTTTTTAATGAGTTTGTGAAAATGGTGAGGTTATGAAGGTCGTTTCTTTACTTGTACTTAAATGGCATTTCGTGGCAGAGCGATTAAGAGCACCGGACTCGAGCTCTGGTGTTTCTGGTCGGCAGAGTGTGGGTTCGAGTCCCGGTTGTGGTGCTTGTGTCCTTGAGTAAGATACTTTACCATAATTGCTTTGTCCTAATTTGGATGGGACATTAAGCCAAAGGTCCCGTGTGTAGGATCCGCATTGCACATAAAAAGAACCCAGAACACTTATCGTGGAAGCGTTAGGGGTTTAACCCCCAGTGTTTCTGGTTCACATAGCAAGCACCCTTGCTTACAGGGTTCCTCAAGCTTGCGAGCTACAGTGATTAAGTTCACTTATGAGGTATCCTTTGCTTTCATTAAAGGCATCGTACACATTTGGAAATTGTCAAAGACCAGTGTTCTCACTTGGTGTATCCCAACATATTCATAAAATAACAAGCCTGTGAAAATTTGGGCTCAATTGGTCATCGAAGTTGCAAGAAAATGATGAAAGAAAAAACACCCTTGTTGTACAAATTTGTGTGCTTTTAGATAGAATAATAAAAACTTCTTGCAAGAAGTTTTTATTATTTTAGTGACTCTTTCTCAAAAACTACGTTACTTCAGAGGGAGTCGTTTCTCACAATGTTTTATACTATCAACAGCTCTCTGTTGGTCGTTACCAAGTCAGTTTTTATGCTTATATATATTTTGAGTAATTACCAAACGTGTGTGATGCCTTTAACAGAAATATATAATAATTAAAAATACATTTTCCTTTTTTTTTTTACCAAGGGTAGAATGTCATGTTTTTATAAGTTGAATCTGGTCTGACCATTCATCCACCCATTGGACTACAAAGATCATAGCTCTCCCTAAACTGTTGTATTGGATCACACTTGACCAAACAAACGTCCATGCGTGACCAATTACCGCATCTGTTTGTTGATATTGGCTGTTTTTATTAAGCAGGTGGCAGTTAATAATAACTGAAAGGAAATTCATATTAATAGTACCATTATCTTACTTCCCTACTAACTGAATTTCTCAGAAAGAACAAGCATTATTTCCTGCAAACAAAAATGAAATTGTTTTTGACTCCTTGTGTGAGAGATTTCAAGACATTGACTGATGTATACATTCAAGAGAGGTGAATTATTGAACAAATTAAAACTGACTGCCGAATAAATAAACTTTTGACTAAATCAAAACGAAAAACCATGCACTGCATTTTTAGCGTGAACTTAAACAGATACTTTCAAATCGTATTTTGTCTGTGCTTTACCACACCACAATACCAGGACCTGATTTCATAGAACTGCTTAAGCAGCAATTATTGCTTAACGATTTTCTGCTAAGCAAAAAATAAGCAAGAGACCAGTCACATATGGTACATGTGAAATGGTATTTTGACTGGTAACCTTATTCTAGTAAGCACAAGCTGTATATGTGCTTAGCTACTTTTTGTACAGGAAACACCAGAACTAATCTAACTTATGAGACCACTTTAAACTCGGGCGCCTGGCTATGTGACTAGAATCAACCATACTGTTTTTCAGCTCACTGGCAAACAATAACAAACCATCCATACCTAGAAGGTCATGGAAATTCCACACTACAAAACTTGAGCTATAAATAGTCGGCTAAAAACAAATTATTGTGTAACCTCAAAAAAGAAACATCAAGGAAATGATTTATGTCTTGTAGCTGGAGTGGATAATATCAGTGATTTAATTGTTTGACCATGACCCACACTTACCATTGGTTACTTGTCCCTTATACATTAGTAATTTGTATATAATATAAAGATTTATTTTTATAGCAATAAACAAAAGGGCAAACAGAATCATTTCTGTCAAGAGAGCATTTTGTTTATAAATTTACTTATGAAATTAACCCTGTTGAATTGAAATAGTTATTTACATTTTGAATATGTATCGTAAAACCTTTTAGTCAATTACGCATACTAAACCATCTGTGACATAGAGCAAAGGACCTTCATTACGTGATTTACTTTTGTGAGAGCCAAGAGTCCAGGCAAAGGGTCATTCCTGTGTCATAGTTTTTATCTGTCTTATAACAAAAGAATCCATTTTGAAATTGGAGGGCAGTAGTCAATTTTAGACTAAGCAAACATGTACTAAGCTTAGTCGAACTGATGACCTGTATAGAACGTCCTATGTTTTGCAGGTCACCAAAGTTTTAAGTGCCAAATTTGAAAAACTAAAAGTATTAAAGGTATCGTACACGTTTGGTAATGACTCAAAACAAATACTTGGTAACAAGCAACGGAGAGCTGTTGATAGTATAAAACATTGTAGGAAACGACTCCCTCTGAATTAACGTAGTTTTTGAGAAAGAGGTAATTTCTCACTAAAATAATCAAAACCTCTTGCAAGAAGTTTTTATTCCTATCTGAAAGCACACAAATTTGTACAACAAGGGTGTTTTTTCTTTTATCATTTTCTTGCAACTTCGATGACCAATTGAGCCCAAATTTTCACAGGCTTGTTATTTGATGCATATGTTGGGATACACCAAGTGAGAGCACTGGTCTTTGACAATTACCAAACGTGTTCAGTGCCTTTAAACTTGCGGGTAAACCATGTATAAAAACACCTTTGGGAGAGGTGTTGGTTCTGAGAATAACCAGTGTGGTCATAACATTTCTAACAGTATAGGGGGCCTACTCTGCTGGTCTCCTGTATGCGCTGTAACACGAGGGATCTGAATCGCAAAATGGCGCAACCAAGATTTATCTTGTGAATTCGGCACGTAAATGATCACTACGCTATAATATCAGGTGTGGGTGTTTACAATGGATTTGTAATGTTGCGTTGCTCTGAATCTGAATCGCCAAATGGCGTAACCAACATTTATCGTGTGATGACGTCAGGTGAATTTGGCACGTAAAAGATCACTACGCTATAATATCAGGTGTGGGTGTTCACAATGGATTTGCAATGTTGCGTCGCTCGTCTGCTTACAAAAATCGCCAGGCAAGTGGTCTTGCTTTTTGTTTTGCTTAGCATACATGTAGGTAGTGGTGATTATGATATAGAAATTCTGCTGAGGCCACCCTGTAAGAAGAAACTTGTCTGCTTACAGGCTTTAGGTTGTTAGCCCCAGGGTACCAACCTGTAAGCAGACACCATCTGCTTACTACAGGCTTTATGGCATTGCCCCCCAGGTTACCAACTAAAGTATTTACATCTTGGTTTTGCAGTAAATTCTCATAAAGCAAGCTCAGCAAATCCATAATTTGTGATGTGAGCAGATTTAACTCAAAAAAGTCAACTGTGTTTAGTTAATGCTTGATACTTCTTTCTTGTATAAGGGCAATGCAGATTTTTCTTTTGAACAGGGTAAACTTTTGGTAGTTGTCAAAGACCAGTATCCTCACTTGGTGTATCCCTTTCTCTAAAAATACCCTACCTCAAAGGGAGTCGTTTCTCACAATGTTTTATAACACAACAGGTCTCTAGTGCTCCTTACCAAGTAAGTTTTCAAGGTCATTAACTTGCACAGTAAATACCAAAAGTGCACTGCTTTTAAAAGGGCACCTCATTCGGAACATTTCTATGGACACCAAGGCAATGACTAGGGGGCATGGAGGCAATAACCAGTTATTTGTGCGTAGAATTATATTTTAGAATTTCTCCCTTGTTTTCAATCATACTACCAAAAAAAACCAGTAATTATAATAATGAATATTAAATCAGTTTTTGGCAATATCAAAACTTCTGAATTTTTGCAGATTTAAAACTTGTTTTCAGTCTGACTAGAAACTGGCTTTCCCTGGTGCTTTTTTTGTTGTAAAGAAAGCATACAACAATTGGCTTTGAAAGGGTAGGAGATTATAAGGTAATTGAGAAAGTAATGAAATGGGAAGAAATGAAGGACAAACCAATCACTAAACAAACTATTCAAAATGTATCTGGAAAAAAAGCACATTATGCAACAATTCATTACGAAACGTCATCAGTTTTACAGTCTGTATCCATTTGTTTCCTTCTGTAGTTGCTTTGCGTTGATTTGTCTGAGCATGGATGATTTCCCCACCGATCTTCCTCCAGTAGGTTTTGCAATAATTTTCAAGGCTGTACGACCATTTTGTTAATAGTATTCAAAACAAAAATTACGCAAGGAACTGATTGAAACGGGGCTTAAGTGTGTCCTCTATATTCATGCTTCTACAAGTCCTGCCTTGGTTAAAGGCAAATTGAAACGAGTTTGTGTTTTCATGTTAAGGTATTCACGTCCAAGAAATTAGATTAAGAGCAGAATAAATGACTGAAAATATTCTAGGTTCTTAAGTAAAGCGGTCTTCGGTGACTCTTGCAAAATGCATGAAGCCTCGCTGAGGAATATTAGTGATTAATTAAGAATAGCTCTCGCTGGAGGAGGTTTCAAAGAGCAGGGCCACAGTTCATAGAGTTGCTTAAGCAGAAAATATTGCTTAACTAATTTCTGCTAAAATTCCTGCTTAGCAGAAATTAGCAGGATACCAGTCGCAAATGGTACACCTGACAGAGTATTTTGGCTGGTAACCTTATTCTGGTAAGCATAATTTTGTTGTGCTTAAGCTAGTTTAGGTGCTTAGGCAGCTCTATGAAATATGGGCCCTAGTTTCAAAGGTGCAGGCTCCCAAAAAATGTTGTTTTCTAGGGAACTTCTAGGGTAGTGATATTTCAGGTAAGATAACATCCCTGGAACTAATGGTTTACCCTTTTTACCCCTTATTATATGTAAAAATAGCACTGTTATTTTTATTTCTATTTATTTTTTCACAGGACTCACTCAGGGAAAAGTTCTGAGTATACAGATGTATGAAGCACTGTTATTTTATTTTTATTTTTTTCACAGGACTTGGGGAAAGTTCTGAGTAACAATGCTGAATATACAGGATGTACGAGTAAAACCAAATAACATTCTTTATCTCTGATGCACATCTATTAAAAAAAGCACTGTATACTTAGTGCTTTCTAAGTCCTGCTGGAACAAAACCCACAGGCTACTCTAGTGGAATTTATGACCCATGACCCCTGCATCCTAGAGCAGATGTCTTAATGTCTTAACCGCTAGACCACTGAGCCAGTCAGGGGCCAAATTTCATAGAGCTGCTTAACAGCCGATTTTGTGCTTACTGTGAGATGCTGTGAGAGTTTTCCATTTCATAGTGCTGCTAACCTTAAGCACACAAAAAGGCACGCTAACCTTCCGGTGCTTACTGTATGAAAATGAATGATGTAACAATGCAAATCCATGGTGAACGCGTAACCTGGCCGCCTAATTTTCTTGCTAACCTGTGAAAAACATTTACGCTTAAGCAAAAATTTTCTGTTATAGTTAGCATGAAAATTTGCTTACCGTTAAGCAGCACTTTGAAACTGGCCCCTGGTAACGAGAGGCGAGCAACCAATTTCATTGCTCTGCTTACCATATTAGCGAAGAAGCGGCCATTATGTAAGCAGAAACATTGGTGATTGGTGCTTACTGTAAGCGTAATTAATGGAATTTGGGCTTGAGCGTCTGCATAATTCACATTACTAAGCATTCTTCGCTTACACAGCTAGCGCAGGAATTTGGCAGTAGCTTACCCTGTAAGCGGAGTGACCCTAAGAGCAGAATTCCACAGTAAGCAAGCCCATGAACTTGGTCCCAGTTTGAATCCTGTAACTGTCAACGGGTGCTGCATCTATAAAAAATGCCCCTGGATTTGTTTAGCATATTTTATTGGACTGTTTTACAAGTTTGTGTGGCTTTGATCAGAGAATTGATCGCTGAACTAAAAGCCGGCATGCAGGTCTTGAAGGGATGAATATCTCCATAATGTTGCAGCTGGTCTATGCAAATGAGCCATTTGTTCAATTTGGATAGTGTCTGGTACCATGACTTGCGTGGGTCATAAGTTAATGCTCTAATTTGAATTATTCAGACTACAGATGTTATTGCCGTGCTACATAGGGACATAAGATGGCTGCAACAATTTCCAAGGAATGTGTATTTGAGTTTTACCAGTCTTGGTCTATCTGGATGTTGCTTTTTTAAAAGCTTGCCCAAAATCACAAGATCAGGCCTGGAATTACATGCAGGCCATGGCCTCTGTTGCCCCTGGTCTTGGCCTTGGTACCCCCTTCAGAAGTTTCCCATAGACTTTAAGATTTTCCAATGGAAGTGCCCTTTGCAAAATGAAAATGGCCTTGCCCTCTCAAAGATGAACTTCCAGGCCTGCATAGATACAGAAAAATGTCCTTAAATCTGAGGACTTTAAAGTCAAAGGTTCACTTGTGATCGAGGAAGTCAATGTACCAGACATTATTCATATTGAACACAAAAATGGCTCATTCAGAACTAGTCTTATTTCACTCCTTTTCTGTACTGCATTCCCCTCATTTGAAATTTCCCCTCAAATCCAGTACATGATGCCGACATTCAATTTTTATATAAAAAAAAATTAATTCCCTCACCTCCTGTTTATGCTTTAAGCTCTTCTCCTCTGGGGATGAATCACTGGGTCTAACTTGGAAGTAACTTTTAAGATGTTCATATTCTGAATACATTTTGCATCTCAACCCAAAGGGTATGCTCCAGAGAAAATCCTATTCTCACAACTGCGACAGTCATATAAAAACAGTATTTCATTCCATCTCCCAGCCTAAATTTCTCTGAATAATTCAAATCCCGGAGAGCACTCCGAAGCTTAAGAAGAACGTGACAATTTAATGCTCTAAGACGAAGCCGAATGTTTTCCTTAGTGATAATCTTTTAATCCAGCATGATTGCTGGATTTAGCTTGGCAAATCCTACATGAAGAGAGCTCCCAGTGGTACCTGGATTCCCAAATCAAAGCATGACACGAGATAATTTTATTAAAACCAAGGAAAGTTGTAGTGAACTACCAAGGTACTTTTTTATGTTGACTTACTTGACTTGACTTATGCTGTCGCTGACGCAGGCAGGGGACCTGGTGATGGCTTCTGTATGGTGATGGTGTACCAGATTGGTCTATCTGTGGCCAGTCTTGATGCATCTGTCAGTCTGGTTATAGATCTAGTTTTGCAGTCTTGCAATGTGCAATCCAGCCATCTTTTGGGTGGGCGGCCTCTGGGTATTTTTCCTCTGACCTTGCCTTCAACTACCGTACCATTTTGGGGTATCTTGTGGTTTGCATTCTTTTCACATGTCCAAAATATTTGAGCCTTTTTATGGTTACATTACGTCATGGTCCAGGTTAAAGGCAGTGAACACGTTTGGAAATTGTCAAAGACCAGTGTTCTCACTTGGTGTATCCCAACGTATGCATAAAATAACAAGCCCGTGAAAATTTGGGCTCAATTGGTCATCGAAGTTGCAAGAAAATGATGAAAGAAAAAACACCCTTGTTGTACAAATTTGTGTGCTTTCAGATAGAATAAAAGAAGTTTTTATTATTTTAGTGAGAAATTACCTCTTTCTCAAAAACTATGTTACTTCAGAGGGAGTCATTTCCTACAATGTTTTATACTATCAACAGCTCTCCATTGCTTGTTACCAAGTAAGTTTTTATGCTAATATTTGTTTTGAGTCATTACCAAACATGTACGATACCTTTAAGTGATTCTTTGATATGTGTGTTTTGAATCTTGTCCAGTCTATTAACTCCTAGTAACCGACGGAGGCATGGTAAAGAGGTATAAATTGCCTCGGATGAATAATCAAATACTAAAAAAGAGAATTTAAAATCTGTACATAAATAACAATTTCTTTTTTAAATAGCAAAGATTTTTTTTTTTTTTTTTTTTTTTTACAAGCTTGCAATGTTCTCTCTACTGCAACCTTGGAGGACTTCGCCACCTAAAAGGTCTCAAGTCTCCAATAAGACAATGTGACAATCTCATTTGCTCCAAAATTATTAATGAAGATGTTGAGTCAGACCCTCCACGCAAAATAAAATATTTCTTGGTCAAAAACTAAAGCAAATCTGTGCAAGTCTCGTGCGTATCAGAAACAAAAACAGAACTCGAACAAAGACTATAATTTTCACTGAAATCAAATCTTCTTTTTAAATTCTATTTTTACAAAATTATTGAAAAATAAAAATACCCATTGCAATTTGTTATAAATACAATTTCAATCTTTATCTGTTGTTTTATTAACATTAAAACAAAATTTAAACTTGGGACTAGGATGCTTAATTTTCTAGAAAGCCCATTTGCCAATTACGCCCGAATTTGTGCGACTATTCATAGGTTTAACGATAACATGAACGTCAGTTGGGCAACATTTTTAAGTGTTTACAAGTAGTAACCGGTCAAGTCATATTCTCAGGTTTTCTTTGTTGATTTATTTAACAAAAATTACTTTCACGTATTTGATGGCTGAATTTTACTTTCCGAACACTGTGATATAATTTGTATAGCCATAAACTATGTTAAACTAAACTATTTGAAAAAAACCCAGAATCGCACACACGTAAAAATCAATATGGTTGGAACCAGCTTGGTCTCTGAAGTTCAAATCGGGGAGACTTGCACAGTCTATTACACATCTTAATGAGTATAAACATTTTGCTCAATCAAAAAAGTACCTTTCCTTCATGACCGTGCAGTTTAGAGCACCAGACTCAAGCTCTGGTGTTTCTGATCAGCAGAGTGTGGGTTCGAGTACCGGTCATGACACTTGTGTCCTTCAGCAAGATACTTTACCATAATTAATTGGTCCTTTTGAATGGGACATTAAGCCGTAGGTCTTGTGATAGGATGGGTAGTGCACGTAAAAGAACCCAGAACGTATTTCTGGTTCACATAGCAAGCACCCTTGTTTTCAGGTTTCCTCAGGCTTCCGAGCAACAGTGATTAAATTCACTTATGAGGCATCCTTGGTTTCATTACTAGAAATATTAATCAAAATACACGACATGTAAAGAAAACACTGCATCTGTGTTGATATCATAAAGTGACTTCAAAGTGTGTATGTTCTTGTCTGTGTGCGTGTGTGTACGTGTTTCTCTGCCAACCCAATCTTCCAACTGCAATTCATTCCTATATGTCACGATCATTTCCGACCTACATGATCATGACCTTGTTTCATGGTCTAAGTTTCAAATAGGGAAGTATGAGCTGGATCGACTGCCGTTCAAAATACAAAGATCAGTCAGTCGTCCCAAATCCTCAGACACACAAACACACACACACACACACACAAAAACTAATTAATTGTTGATGGCCATAGATTGAGATTAGATGCAGACACTTCCAAGGTCCTGAACTTCGCTTCTGTACTTGTTGGTTCGGTCTTGATGTCTCATGATGGTGTATTGATTCGAGATGATTACTGTACCAGTGTGTTTACTTTGGTGTCTTCATTGTGATGCTTCGTGGTGTTAATACTAGGGTAAAGAGCGGTGATGTCTTCAAAGGGTTTCCTGACCAACTCTTGATTCTTCCAATCATAGTGAAAATATGTGTTCCAGTTTGGGTAGTTTTAATGACAAATCAGTGTACCTGAACCCTTTAGTGTCAAACAGCAGACATTACTGAAGCTTGAATCTCTGAGCTGTGGGGTACCCCCCCCCCCCAAGTTCAACTTGGCTGTCTCGATGTTTAAAGCTTCAATAGCCCATATGCACAAGTGCCATCTTAAAACCGAGTACAGTTAAAAAAGAAATCAAGCTGCCAAGATGGACGCGATGCTGTAGTTTACATGTAACTATGCCAGGTTTTATAATTGTGTATCGCGTCGCTTCAAAACCAGCGCGCCATGATGGTTGCTGGTGATGCTAGGACTCGGATTTCACCCAGGCAGAATCCTGTGCGTGCCGATCATGCACATTGGGACATGCATAATGTCCTATTTGATCTGTCTTTTGAATTGCCCCTAGATACTTATTGCCACTCCCAACATTAAGTGAACCACTGTGCTACAAACTAAGGATATGACCGTAGTGTTAGCGAGAGGGGTGTCTGGGTGTCTTTTGGACACCCTGTTTTAAATTTGGACACCCTGTTTTATCTGTCATTTACATGTAAATGTATTGTAAGTGAAGAATTTGGACACCCAGTTTTTTTATATTTCCAGCAAATTTGGACACCCTTTTACCAAATCCTGGCTTAAACCTTGGATCTGACAATGTACTTTGAATGCATAAATGCAGAATAACCTAAATAAATGCTAGCCACCTGGTTTTAAACATTATAACTTATAATGTAAACTCTGGTATTAAAGGTATCATACATGTTTGGTAATGACTCAAAACAAATATTAGCATAAAAACTTACTTGGTAACAAGCAACGGAGAGCTGTTGATAGTATAAAACATTGTAGGAAACGACTCCCTCTGAAGTAACGTAGTTTTTGAGAAAGAGGTAATTTCTCACTAAAATAATAAAAACTTCTTGCAAGAACTTTTTATTCTTAATCTGAAAGCACACAAATTTGTACAACAAGGGTGTTTTTTCATTAATCATTTTCTTGCAACTTCGATGACCAATTGAGCCCAAATTTTCACAGGCTTGTTATTTTATGCATATGTTGGGATACACCAAGTGAGAACACTGGTCTTTGACATTTTCCAAATAATTTCAGTGCCTTTAAACATGGTATAAGCCAAGTTCAGACCATGGTGTGTCACAAACCTGAAACAACCATAAAAACATCAAGACTCAATGTCATGGAGCCGCTTACACTCACCATCCCCTGCTTCCAGATTATACACCAAAGTTCACTTCACTTATAATGTAAACTCTGGTATTAAGTAACACTAGTACTGATCAGCAAATCACTATCGGCCTAGATCAGATGACACAACGTGACTGACATCACTAGTTAGCTTGAACATAAAAAACAACAGTCCAGAAGGTACCTCATCTTCTCCCTGAACACTACCTGGACGCTTTTGTCCTTGAGCGAGGCCACTTAATTGCAATTGCTTCTCTGCACCCAGGAGTATATATTGGTACCTGTGAGGGTAGAGTTGAGATCGCACTGATCCCAATCCGCTGCGTGAAATCTGATCTAATGACCAGGGGTAATATTGTAAAGTGCTTTGAGACCTTGTGTATAAAGCGCTGCAGGCATGAAATGTCATAGGATTCTATCTGATCCTAACATTTTTATTTTTAATTTTTTACTTTGACCTGTTTTGTTGTTCAATGAAAGTGTAGTGACTAGCAAAGAAAAGGCGTAACATATATTAAGTTCAAATTTATTTGATTGTTTGTTTTGGTGCTGTTGTTTTTTCCTTTTTTGTGGAGACCTGAAATTTAACTCTAAAAGGATTTCACTCTCTTGACCTTGTTCATAAAGCGCTGGGGGCATGTCATGTCTTAGGATTTTATCTGATTGTAATTGTTTTATTTTCTTTACTTTGACCTGTCTTGTTGTTCAATAAAAGTGTAGTGACTAGCAAAGAAAAGACATAACATATATTAAGTTCAAATGCTTTTGATTATGGTCGAGTCAAGATAACCCAGGGGTTTGCATTTAGTGTTCATTTTCCTCAGGAAAATTGCATCAGGTGTGAAACGAACATAGGGTGTCGGTGAAGATAGAAATTCCAGGAATTTCCTGGGCTTTGATTTCCTTAGAATTGGCTCTGTGTTGTGAAAAGGGTTTTAGTTCCTTTAAAGAGGAAGGGAAATGACCAATCAAATTGTGTGATGTACTCATTTTTCAATATATAGAGTCCTCATGTGAATGGGGAAAAAAATTATAAGTCTCTAACCTCACGTTAAAATGGTGTAAATTGCCATTGTATTCGATAACCTTCCAAGTTCCAGTGCAAAATTTGTCAAGTGACATCCAAAACAACTATGGCATCATCCTGAGAAGAATGGATCTGTACATTTTTGTACGAAATGTTTTGGTTCATTCCTGACTTTCGATAACATTTAATCAAATTTGTCAACATCCAAAACATCTGATGACTTCATTCAGAGAAAAATTGGTCTGTACATTTTTGTACGGGGATGTTTGGTTCATAACTGACTTTTTCAGAGCGAAATTTGAAACATGACATCATTGGATTTCAACAACTAATGAATCTTTACATTCCAAGTAGGAATTTTTCGTCAGTCAAAATTTTAAATTGAAGGCTAGTTTGAATAAATGTTATCAAAAGTCAGGAATGAACCAAAACATCCCCATACAAAAATGTACAGATCCATTTTTCTCAGAATGATGTCATCAGATGTTTTGGATGTATAGACAAATGTTTGCACTGGAGAAGGGTATGAATACAATGGCAATTTACACCATTTTAATGTGAGGTTAGAGGCTTGTAATTTGTTCCCCACTCACATAAGGACTCTATCTATTGTCGTGTCGTGGCCGAGCAGTTAAGAGAACCGGACTCAAGCTCTGGTGTTTCTGATCAGCAGAGTGTGGGTTCGAGTCCCAGTCATGACACTTGTATCCTTGAGCAAGATACTTTACCATAATTACTTTGTCCTTCGGATGGGACATTAAGCCGCAGGTCCCGTGTACTAGGATTGGTATTGCACGTAAAAGAACCCAGAACACTTATCGTGGAAGAGTAGGGGTTAACCCCAGTGTTTCTGGTTCACATAGCAAGCACCCTTGTTTACAGGTTTCCTCAGGCTTGCGAGCTACAGTGATTAAGTTGACTTATGAGGCATCCTTGGTTTCATTACCAAAAATATATAGTGATAATAATAATAATAATAATATTAAAAGGAGTACATCACAAAATTGAATTGGTCAAAAGTTCCCTTCCTCTCTAACAAAATGTGTAACGAATTCCCACATGTCTTCACTGTTTACTGCCTGTAAACCAAAGAGAAACAACAAGGCACCTGGTGGGATTGGATACCTGCAGTAAATAGTGTAGAGTTATATTTCGTACTTAAAGGGAAGGTTTGCATCTGCAGTTGCATGAAAACAATTTCTAAGAAGAAGTTTTTGACTCTGCATAGTGGGAATACAATCTAGTGGGGTTTGAGGCAACACCTTGGAAATGAACTCTCTTGAGTTGTTGCGGTTCTGAAAAGAACTGTTTTGGTAACAACTCTCTGAGTTGTTACCAAAACAGGTTTCGACCTGTTTAGATTATTTCCCCAAACAGGCCCACAACTCTCTGAGTTGTTACCAAAACAACTCAAGAGACGTTTTGCCACTGTGTTACTGCAACTCCTACTAGACTAAAACAATTTAATTAAAACTGACTGAGTAAGCTTGTCTTCTTTTGTGTTTTATTCTTCTTTTAACTCCCTTTGCAAGACCTTGCAAAACATGAGAAAATTATGTCAGATTCGAACACAGTTTTGTCAAGGAATTTAGTACAGGAATTTTCTTCATGATAATTAGTATTCATTAGTCTGAATTTTAATTAAAAAATTGACAGTCATGTTTTCAATTAACATCTAAAACCAAACCCTGTCTTTAACAAGTAACAGAGAGAGAGTAAGGTTTCAACCTGTTTAGATTATTTCCCCAAACAGGCCCACAATGTCAACAATATTACCATTTATTTTTAGACTCAACAAATACCAGGGAGTGTTGACCCCTCATCATCAACTCAGATTTATTAATAACAGTGGTTTCAAAAATCAAATGTGATCATTTGATTTGTTTGTAGTTGGAAAGGCCAATACCATTTTTATGTAATCTTTAAGTCAACATTGCATACATCATTAGTCCATATCCACCTAAATGATGAAGCCTGATTTTACAGTGCTAGCACATGCATTTTCTATTTTCAACAGTTCAGCAGCACACAGTCGCGCACACACACAAAATAGAATCTTTGACTCCAAGCGAAAATGTCAAAGTCTGACATTTCAGCTGATAAAGAAGACCCATGAATATGATTCTGGTCGGACCTGGGACTCCTCAGTAGCCAAAACACATGTATATGTAGTTTCACCTCCTCTATTCATGGCATCATTAAATAGAAATGTAGAGGGTAGCAGTGTATAACACACGTATTGGCTGCTACACCCTTTATTGGGACAATAGTCTGTGCAGGGTTTTATATCATAAAATGCTTCAGGTGAACGACACACGGCTCGTCAGCAAAGTGTTCCAAATTCTGAAGACCTAGCAAGCTTAAAGGTGCTCCAACTGAACAATTTTGTTGTGTTGAATTCTGACATTATATAGAGGGTCAAAGGTTCAGCAACACAATAAATTGATCAGGAAACAGCGACAAGATTTGAGTATTAATTTCTTCCCAAATGCTTAGTAACAATTTGTTTGCTGTTTTTTTTTGCAGAACTCATTCAACCCTCTAATGACCAATTCAAACCTTCTTGCATGGAGTGATGTGCTGTCAGTTGAAACCACTACCATACTTTATGTCAAAATTTTCCTTATATCTTATGTATTGTTATGTGGTTTTGATAATCACTTTGCAACCTTCAGTGACCTCTTGTAAGGATAACTATCAACAGAGATAAAATAAAATGTTAAAGTAACTTTTTGTCAACATGGATCATCGAAACACATTTCAGTATATTCTTTGACAGGATTACTTGGTTATTTTTATGTCTTGCAGCTGAACTGGAAGATACAGACGAAGATGAGGATGGTTCAGAATGATCTAAGAAACTCCAATCTCAGTCAATAAGATCACCAAGCCCACTCATCCTAGCAACAACATTGGTCTGCCAATCAACTGCAGGTAACAGGAGTCAACAGTTGAATAGCCCAATACCCAGTCTGACAGCAAAGTCATCTCTGACTGCCGAAGCCCCTCCCACTTGGGACCAGCCAATCACCAGATCCTCTGTCGGCCAATCAACTGCTTCATGTAACAGCTGGGGGTTAAACACCTGGGGATGTAGAGTAATGTCATCTCCCACTTCTTAGCTCCACCCACCGGGCCACAACCAATCACCAGCTCCCGTGTCAGCAAATCACATGTACATGTAGGTTAAAAATTGTCAGACAAATTCGCATAAGTTGAACTGTATTTGCATAAGCTTTGCATCTGTACTAACATCTATGGCTAGATCAACTTTCACTTGTACAGTTGAACAACAGTGTCCTAGTAATGTATTATTCAAAGAAGAGACGGATACTCAACCCAACTTGAACTCTTCAACACACTGCAGACCACTTTGTATGGTTCCCTGAAGGCAGTCATTAAAATAAGGTTGGTTTATTTCAGGGAGCCAGGATATTTCCCTTGATGCCTCAATTTTGTTCCAAGAATTTGGGCAGGATACACAAAATTAAGATAGCTCTTTAGTAACGAATGCAAGTGTCAAAATGTTGTCAATAGCCCTTTTCACATGACAAAAAAATAACCATGGTGCCTTGCTACAAGTTCTACGAGCGCTGATTGTTAATTTGTTGACATCGTTCAATAAACAGGTTCCCTTCACCTGATGATTTGGCGCACCTCCTTAGTCAAAACTACCCTAAGCGGAAGATTTTGTTACAGGTCCAGACCTACGACAAAATTTTGCAATGTTTGAGAAGATTTCAGATATGACCTTGGACAGTCCAAACATTAGTGTTTTGTCGCACGAAGTGCAATTTGTAAAATTTTACAATCATGACGAAATAAAGCAAGGGACCCCTGCTAAATTGCTCTCATGTGAAAAGGGCTGAAGGCCAATGTTTGAGAATTTCAGGATGGGGGAGGGGGGAGGGGGCAGTAGGCCTTCTTGCAGAGTTCCTGTTTGTATCATGCTTTGACAATTTCAAGGTGAATAAATGAGGTCTGGAATTTCATTTGGGTCACTGTTCGCGATAAAGAAAATAGTTCTTCCATTAGAAAATGGTAAACTGTTGAAGACTGAGCTGATCAGAGCTCATTAATTTGTTTATTGTTGATTTTTCATTCGTCCAGCGCCTTAATTGATCTAGTGTTGTCTGGGATATGTGCGCTTTATAAGAACTCTGTATTATTATTATCAAAGTGAGAACAAATGTGGCCTGAGAAACACGGAAATAATACAGACAAGAGAGGCGCTGCCACTAGCATTTGCATTGGAAATGAAAATAGCTTGGACCCTTTTTGCTATTTCAGTGCTAGGCTCATAGCTGCCTCAGGGATTCCAACACAGATGGACCTGGCAGGAGTGAAGATGTACCCCATGCATTTTGTCACCATTGGCATTATACACGTACAGTGTAGATGTATGCAGATTGGTCCAAAAGCAGGGTTCGGACATAAATTTAAATATTCATACCTTGAAATGCACAGACACTGATGTGCTGAAGGGAATGATGATGGAACGGAGGGCAACCTCAATATCCATCCTAAATTCACATTGCAGCATCTGGAGGGAGAATTTTGAAGTCGTTGGTTGTCACAAAGGCACCCCTTTCACAGCCCACAGGTAGCACCCAGAGTTTTCTATTTTTAACAAATCCTTTTGCCCAGCTGAGGGGGGCAAGAATGGGAAGCAACTGAGATTAGAAAAAAAATCCTAAAATGAAACAAGTTCTAAGGTGTATTTTATGTAAGTCTTACTGTAAATAGTATTTTTTTATTGTTGTGAACAAATGTCCATTTTCAAGCCAAGATACTAGCAAATTGGAGAAACACAACTTGAAGCCATAAAACAAGTCACTCTTCTGAAATATTTACTTAGAATGTCAAGAACTATGAAGCAAATGTAATGTTTATTTGTTTTCGTTTAAAATACACCCGTTCTGCATCAAGCTAACATTGTGTGTCACTGCAACTCTTTGGCGTGGTGATTCACCTCTCTGACTATTATTGTTATGTTTTTTTAGAGCATGGTTTATTACAACATTCCAGATGGAGTTCCGATGTACTTGTAAGAGTTTAGTGGTTTGATTGTGAATGGCTAACAATGGCAGTGCCAACAGACCGGTATACTTTCCCGCCAAATTCTATCAGCAACACATGTATTGTTGGAATACTTATTGTTGTGTGCCCTCCCAACCATGTCCCCCCTCAACAGCAAACAGCATTTTCAGACCACTTTCCTTTAGTTTTTTCACAACAGATTTTGTTTCCCTCTTTGTTGTAAAGAAGATTCAGTTGTTTTTTAAAATGTAATGGGAGAAACAAAATACATACCCGGTGAAAACACATCTGTGGCTATTTTCTCAGGCAGGAAGTAGAAATGTTATTAGTTGGGTTACAGGTAGAGACGTACTATAAGAACGGATAAAATGTTGAATCTACCCTGCCAATTTAAAGTGATACTCTATCTTTAATTCATATACACTCTTCCAATTCTTGTGTTGTTTCAGTTATGCAAACACTTTAGACCTAACCCTAGACATTACATGAGAAAGTCCGCAACCGCCAACCAGGGTGCATTTTTCATTAGATGTTACCCCTGATGTTCACCATACCTCTATAGCTACTGCTGCAAGCCCTCGTCTGTAGACAGTTTCACCCCAAGGCTGCTGTGTCAATGTTATGCAGGCTGCTGTAGTCTCTCTGGAAGAAAAGCCCAATTCAATTTGCCAGTGTTACCACGACGAGGATTGGGTTCAACACTGTACGTCGACCATTCATTCATAACACATGGTGAAGTTTGCTGCTTATTTCAGACGAATTCCATCACCTTACACTTACAGTTGTGTGATATTTTGACCAACCCAAACTCATTTGAACACCGGTTTTCAAGTCGTGCCGCAAGGCTTGCTTGTTTTTCTTCATTCGTGTATCAGTTTGTTTTTTAAATCCTTGTAAAAATTATTTCAATATGAGCGACATGTGCCCCATCAAATCCTTTTCAGATTTTAGTGAAGGAATCAATTGCAAAGTCAAGAGACTTGGAAAGTGTTTTCTGAAACAGCACTGCATACATTTTTGACTTGTAATTTTAGATTACTTTAGAAGCCTTCCAGGATCTTTTTATAAAAAAAAACCTGTAAAATGCATCATGCCCAACACTGACATTTGCTTGCTGTTATGAGGGGAGTGAAAATATGTTATATATTTTCACTTTCCATTGAAGTGTAAGAATAACAGTAGATGATTTTCATCAACCACATTCTTGCTAAATAAATACCAGACTACAGATTTTGGTGTGGCGTGTCAGATTTGTGTATATTTTATTGGTCAAGTTTCCTGTAATGAATTGAAAGTGGTTATTGTTTGGTGAAAGCAATCTTGGAAAAGGTAGCATCGAGGGGAAGTATTACTCTTTGTTTAATGTAAAAGAAGAAAACAGAAACAGTTTCAGAGGATTGCAAGGTAGTACAAAAGCAGCAAAGATTTTATTCACATTTCCCATTAACAGGCAACATTAAAATCACTTCTTTTCTTTTTACAAAACTATGAAAACAAATATTGCACAATAGGAAAGATTCTCTAGGGGAAAGCCTTGCGATTTAGTCGAAATTCTTCTAAATATGAAAAAAAGTGCAAGGGGTAGGCCTAAGCCTGAAATTAATTGAACATTATTGTCAAAAATATGAACAATTTTCAAGGGGTAAGCCTTGCGTTTTACACAAAATTCATCAAAAATATGAGAGAAAAAAGGTGTAAGGAGTTAGCCTTGCGTTTTAATCTAAATTCATAAAAATAAAAAAAGGGGCGTTTTACTTAAAAATAGTCAAAATTGAAAAAAAAAGTGCAAGGGTTAAGCCTTGCAATATACTAAAGAATTCATCATTAAAATGAACAATTAATTTGCAAGAGGTAAGCCTCGCATTTTACTCAAAATTCAAAAAAAAAATGCAAGGGTTAAGCCTTGGATTGTACTCAAAATTCATCAAAAATTTGAAAAAAGTGCAAGGGGTAAGCCTTGCATTTTACTCAAAATTCATCCAAAAATTGAAAAAAGTGCAAGGGGTAAGTCTTGCATTTTACTCAAATTTCATCCTAAAATTGAAAAAAGTGCCTTGCATTTTACTCAAAATTCATCCAAAAATGTGCCTTGCATTTTACTCAAAATTCATCCAAAAATTGAAAAAAGTGCAAGGGGTAAGTATTGCATTTCAGTCAAAATTCATCGAAACTATGAAACAAAGTGTAAGCCTTGCATTTTACTCAAAATTCATCAAAAAATTTTTAAAAGTGCAAGGGGTAAGCCTTGCATTTTACTCAAAATTCATCGAAACTAATGAAAACAAAGGTGTAAAGGGGAAAGCCTTGCATTTAACACGAAAATCATTTTAAAAAAATTAAAAAGTGGAAGGGGTAAGTCTTGCATTTTACTCAAATTTCATCCAAAAATTGAAAAAAGTGTAAGGGGTAAGCCTTGCATTTTACTCAAAATTCATCAAAACTATGAAACTATGAAACAAAGTGTAAGCCTTGCATTTTACTCAAAATTTTCTAAAAAATTGAAAAAAGTGCAAGGGGTAAGCATTGCATTTCAGTCAAAATTCATCGAAACTATGAAAAACGGTATAAAGGGGTAAGCCTAGCATTTTACTAAAAAATTCTTCAGAAATTTGAAAAAAAAGTGCAAGGGGTAAGTAAGCCTTGCATTTCACTTAAAATTCATCAAAAAATTGAAAAAAAAGTGCAAGGGTTAAGCCTTGCATTTTACTCGAAATTCATCAAAAAATTGAAAAAAGTGCAAGGGGTAAGCATTGCATTTTAGTCAAAATTCATCAAAAATACAAAAACAAAGGTGTAAGGGGGTAAGCCTTGCATTTAATTCTTCAGAAATTTGAAAAAGAGTGCAAGGGGTAAGCCTTGCAGTGTACTAAAATTCATCAAAACTATGAAACAAAGTTACATAGTTTCATAGTTTCATTTGTTTCATAGTTTTGATGAATTTTGGGTAAATTGCCTTGCATTTTACTCAAAATTCATCATTTTTTTTTTTTAAGTGCAAGGGGTAAGCCTTGCATTTTACTTGAAATTCATCAAAAAAAATGAAAAAAGTGCATTTTAGTCAAAATTCATCAAAAATGCGAAAACAAAGGTGTAAAGGGGTAAGCCTTGCATTTTACTCAAAATCCATCAAAAAATTGAAAAAAGTGCAAGGTATAGGCCTAAGCATTGCATTTCAGTCAAAATTCATCAAAACTAAAAAACGGTATAAAGGGGTAAGCCTTGCATTACAAAATTCTTCAAAAATACGAAAAAAAGTGAAAGGGGAATGTCTTGCATTTTTCTAAAAATTTGAAAAAAGTGCAGGGGGTAAGCCTTGCATTTTACTCAAATTTGATCAAAAATTGAAAAAAGTGCAAGGGGTTAAGCATTGCATTTCAGTCAAAATTCATGGAAAGTATGAAAAACGGTATAAAGGGGTTTTTTACTCAAAATTCTTCAGAAATTTGGAAAAAGGTGCAAGGGGTAACAAATTTAACAGCTATTAAATTGTCGCGGCCCTCGCATTTTACTCAAAATTCATCAAAAAAATAAAAAGTGCAAGAGGTAAGCCTTGCAGTTAGGTCAAAATTCATCGAAAATACGAAAACAAAGGTGTGAAGGGGTAAGCCTTGCATTTTATTCAAAATTCTTCAGAAATTCGAAATAGAGTGCAAGGGGTAAGCCTTACATTTAAGTCAAAATTTTTCAGAAATTTGAAAAAAGTGCAAGGGGTAAGCCTTGCATTTTACTCAAAATTCATCAAAACTATGAAACAAAGTGCAAGGGGTAAGCCTTGCATTTTACACAAAATTCATAATTTTTTTTAAAAGGTGCAAGGGGTAGCATTGCATTCATTCAAAATTCATCGAGGACAAGGGGTAGTAAGCCTTGCAATTACGTAATCAGTTTGTCAAAAATATGAAACATTTTCAAGTGGTAAGCCTTGCATTTTACTAAAAATTCATCAAAAATATGAAGGGGGTAAGCCTTGCATTTTTGTTAAAATACATCAGAAATACACAGGAAAAGTGGGTGCCTTTTAGTCAACTGTGTCAATGTCTTTGCAGATGAACACAATGTGCAAAGTTTCACTAGCAAAGTTGTGTGAAAAAGACTTTGGCTTTTGGCCTTTTGCTCATTACAGATTTTACAAGCTTCTCGGTGATAGTGCACTGGGCCAAATTTCATAGAGCTGCTTAACGGCTGATTTTGTGCTTACTGCGCAAGTTTCCATTTCATAGCGCTGCTAACCGTAAGCACACTAGAAGGCATGCTAACATGGTGCTTACTGTATGAAAATGAATGACGTAACAATGCAAATCCATGGTGAACGTGCAAGCTGGCCCCATAATTGTCTTGCAAACCTGTGAAATACGCTTTATAGCAGAATCTTTAGCACGAAAGTTTGCTTACCGTTAAGCAGCGCTATGAAATTGGCCCTTGGACAAAAACATTGCAAGTAATTGCCCTTTAACAGGTCCACACCCTTTACCATCATTAAGAAATACATGTAGGTAAGGTTGACTGAGCAAGCAAATGTTTTCATGTAAAGGCAGAACTCATGTATTCCTATTAGTATTGGTCAATGTGTGCCGTTTGATTGACGTACCATATCTGCCTGCATCGTTAAGTCGTTATGTCTAGACTGATCATGTGTCTTGTTAAAGGAATGAGGAAAATTTTTGTAGAATAAATTTCAACCGTCTTGTTTTCCAAAAGCTTCACAGTTGTTTTAAAACGATTACATGTTTTGTCATTCTCATGTACATGAAATAATTGTCCATGTGTATAAAAGTTGCTTTCCAAACTTTGTTAATTTTGCACCGTCTTTGTCCTTGAAGGGATGCTGGGAAAACTGTCTTGTGAAAACATTTCTCAGGTTGATTAGTTCTTGAACCAAGTTCTTCTTTTTTTACCCAACATCAGAGAAGCTTCGGGTTTGTTCATTGAGTTGATTAGGAACAGTTCACAATGATGTACCATTCCTTTAAAGGGTCTGTATACGTTTGGTAATGACTCTGAAAGTTAATGGCAATAAAAATTTACCTGGTACAGCAGCTTTGGATAGTATAATGCATTTTGAGACACTTTTCACTTTGAAGCCTGTGGTTATGGAAGAAGATATCACTTTTTAGATTGTGTATTCCTTTTGCAGATTACTCTTCCTGCGTGGAGGCATAACCGCTCCAGATTTTCGGCGATATCTCAAAAACGCTACCACCTTTTGAAATGAATTTTTCGTAGGTTAGTTTTATGGTATCACACAACTATCATACAACTATAAAGGATTGAAACAAACAGTGGGTTCCAATTACGAAACGTATACAATCCCTTTAAGTCTATTGCCGGTGCTAAATAAATGTAACAGCTTCACACAACTGGGAACCATTTTGATATGATAAGTCAGGTCCCTGCCATCAACACAGTGTGTCACAGTGGTCTTGGCTATATGGAACTACTCCAACATGTAGGCTATATTTATATCCATCCCCCCCCCCCCACCCACCCAACACACCTCTAAAACTATAGAAAAGAGGGAATTATCGTCTTCCGATGCCCTTGGCTTGTAAACAGAAATGAACTTTACTGGCGCATCACTATTATAGCCTGAAATCATGACAAGCTTGCAGGGCATATGTCACTGGGAGGAAATTTCATAACCTGCTTGTCTTCCATCAGTACTTGAGACATGAAGGTTCGTTCACCTTCGGATAGAGACATTAAATTGTGTGGGTTGGGTGGGGAACTAGCCCATTTCTGTTGCTGTAGGAAATTCCTTAGCTGGCATTTGTAGATGAATAATATATGGTTTGGTAACTGACAAATTATGGCATAGCTAACACTGGCCTTTCTTTGGCTTGCTACCAAATATAACCTGGGATTAAGATTGATGGCCAGTGCTGTGTGGATGTCTCTAGCTCGAAAAAATAAACACTTTGGGCTTCAGTAAAAACACAAGTTATAATGCTTCAATCAAAGATATACATAACAAACTCATAACCTTGAATGAATGCATATTCTCTAGGCCCAATTTCATAGAGCTGTTCAAGCAGAAAATGCTACTTAAAACTTTCTGCTGGGCAAAAATGAGCAGGATACCAGTCACGGTCGGTACATGTGACATGGTATTTTGGCTGGTACCGCCATCAGGTACGCAAAATTGGTTGGTGCTAAGCTACTTTTTGTGCTTATGCAACTCTCTGAAATTGTGCTGTATGTGATCAGGGTTTGGGGGTTTTCAAGGTTACAAACAAAACAACAATTTTCAATCAAGAATTTCCTCATAAATCAAAGTCAAAATGTTCCTGTTCCTCCTGCAACTGAACATTTCAGTGTTCTGAGGAATTGCTCTCAACTACAACAGTAATTGGATTTCCAGAAAGTTACCTGCATCTCTGTACTGTGAATTCATTTCTGATTTGTTTTATAACCTCATTTCATGTTTAGTAAAACAGACCTTAATTATTCTCTGTCTCTGTAATTATACTGTCTGTTATATTGACCCTGCACTACTCCGCATGTGCGTCTAACATTTCCACCATTTTGAGAGTCAAATCCTATGTGTACATTTTAAGTACATGATACAAACAAGAAGTGTAAGTGCGTGTAAGTGCGTGTAAGTGCGCTGCGCGTCGTGCAAGGGATTTTTCCCTCCGCCTCAAAATTTTCTCGGAAACGGAAGACCATATCTCTTCTGTAATGTCCAATCTTCTAGTAAGCCATTTAGGGTGATGAACCAAGTCATAAATCATCAAAACACATCCTGCTATCTCTAGTTCTATGGAGAGCATGTCCTCTAGGTCATTTGGGCAACCCAGTTTCAATGCCATTTCCAGGACTGTGTGTACTGTTACCCTTCTTGTTCTCATTCTACAATAAATGGGGAAGACTATTTCATTTGGCTACATTGATTTGTTTTTGATGGGGAAAGTTGACTGCACTATGCATACTCAACATGGTCAAGGTCAATTTTTTTCTATAAACGCATGATACACTGTACAAAGCTCAACAAAATAATTGTCTATAAGGTTCTGACACAAACAGTCTCATGGGTTTTATTCTTTCTATTTCTTCCAAGTGGTGCATAGTTTTATTTCCGTGTGAAACTTTATTTCGCTAGTTTAGGTTTGCTTTCTTACAGAAGGAAGTGAAAACATTTAAATTATAGTAATGGACTTGTTTGTTTCATTTCGCGGTGTTGGGTTTCCTCCAAGTTGGAAAACCAGATCCACTCAAGCATTGTGTTTCTGAAAATGTGGAGATGCTATAAATCGTCAGCAATTTCACGAAGGGCCAAAAACCTTAAAAATCGATAAAAAACTAATTTTGATTTTTTGGGTGGATTTGACTAAGGTGATCGGGATCTAACTATTTACGAAGTTATAGGTCTCAAAATTGTCTTGTTTCTTAATTACGCTAAGTTGATAAATGACAAAAACCTCAAGAACCTGGAATTTTGTTTTCACGAAGAGCCAAAAACCTTTTTGTAAATTTTGTGTATACCTTACCACGTTGATTGTACAGATGGCACAGTGCCAATCATGAGCGCGCCGGCTTTTGCGTTTTCACGAAGCGCCAAAAACTTAAAAGGACAAAAAATAAGCACCACCTGATATTGTGTTTTCACGAAGTGCATAAAAGTGTATTGCTCTACCGCGTGGAATTATCCCTTGGCACGGTGCCAAAAGTGGGTGCTCCGGCTTTTGCGTTTTCACGAACAGCCAAAAAGTTTATACACGACGCGCTGCATGCAGACCATGTTTTGTAACGTTTTCACGAAGAGAACATTTTGTTAATTAAATAATTACTCAGTAATTAAACACGTTAGGGACAAAATTGAAACAGATTTGTATGATTTAGGATCTCTTCTTCCCTGACATGTAAAAAATTCCAAGATTAAATTTCGAATAGTCTACCAACTAGTAGTTTCAAAATTAGCTAAACTTAAAACGCGGTTTTCTCGAAACAGACATATTTGGCCGCAGGGGACTTTTTAGCCCTTCGTGAAATTGCTGACGAAATGGGTTAGGGGGTACAAAGTGCATTGTATTCTGTATCCATCCCCTCCCCCCACCCTAATAAAATAAAACAAAACTTACATCACATTTTCATTTCCAGAAACTTAGTTAGTCATGCCATAACTGCAACATTCAGCGAAGCAGACTTTTCAATCTTCACTCACCCATTTCCAGCTCCATCCTGTGCCTTTCTCATTAAAAAAAAAAGATTACAAATCCATCCTTCTTCAAATAGGTTACCTCTAGCCTTACCCCCCCCACCCCCCCCCCCCCCCCCCCCCGTCAGCATTTTCCAGGGTCCTAGTTTCACCAAAACAATGCCTTAACCATAATAATTCACCACACCCTTCATCCTAAAGAACAAAATTAGCTCCACCCAGTTGAGCCTTGCTCTATGGTTAATACTGAATTACTCCCCATCTCCCAGCAGCCTAGCTCCACCCTTTCCAACCTTGTAGTATTCAGTTGCAACAGACTTGTCATCCCGTGTTTCCCTAACCACGCCTTACAGCATTCAGTTACACCAGAGATTCATTAACCCTTTTTTCCCCACAGGTCTTAGCTCCACCCTTACCCCAGAGTTATATATAGGAACTAGAGGGCGCACTGGCAATGCTGCGTGCTCAAACGTGACGGGACCGCAAGGAGACCCGCGCGCCATTTTATAAAGGGCTACATTGAATACAAAGTACACGGTTTTGGGGGTTTTTTTTAGGCATTTTGACGATGGATGATGTGATTTTCGCAGACAATAACACAGGAAGGAACTTTCCCCATGGTTTGCATTCCGGTTTATACATATCTCATGCATCGATGTTGTTTTTGCCTACGTACAAAATGGCCGCACATCGGGCCGCGTAACTAGGCCAGTGCGCACTCTAGTTCCTATATATAACTCTATGCCTTACCCCCACCTCGCTGCATTCAGTTACACCACACTCGTCAACTCTCATTTTGTGGGACCCAGACTGTATTCTCCATATGTCCTTGCTATCACACCATTGGTGTGACATTTCATGAATACTTGCATTCTCATCCCCATCATCATTCAAAGCAGGTAGGTCCTACATTTCATTTCCTACATTAAGAGAACATGGCAAAACATCACACCTCCTTTGTAGACTTGCTGGACTTGTTTTAATTGCGTTATTGTGCAGGAAGGTATTTTACATCATTGATATATTTAATTGCGGTTATGAAACCTCCTGAGCTCATAATTTTTAACTCCTTGTGAAGTTTATTAAAAACATTGACAAACTTCTACTTGAGTTAATGATAGAGATGAGCTGTGTTAGATAAAATAAGGAAGATGGTAGCACTCATGGAGAATAGCAGAATTGTTATGGTTTTTGAGGCAATTGCATGGTGAGGTATCAATGTTTATTCGGTTTGCGGTAACACCATGTGTATATATACTTTGATTTCCTACAGGTAGTAGTTAATAAACAGGACAGTTCCTTTCAGAACTTAGCAGTCTCCCGAATTCCGAAATCTACTCCGCGGCAGTAGAATAAATAGCAAGACAAGTTCTCAAAGAACAAAATCTACACAGCAAAGTTGATATACACATTGTGTACCGCAAACCGAATAGCAGAAATATTGTCATGGGGAAAATGAAATGGAGTGTTTGAAGGGAGCATGCAAGTACAATAAGTCAATCTGGATTCTGGGAAATGACACAAGAAAATGACTAAACAATACTAACTATGCAGGTCAGGGACAATTGACAAAAGTAAACAAAATTACTGTTGCTCGGAAGCATGTTATCCCACACATAGTAAGACAGGAAAACTGGAAGAAAAGACAGACATGAAAAAATTGATTCTCTGTATGTTTTAAAACACAAAGGACCAGTGACTGCCCCCCCAGACAAATGACCCTCCTCCCCCTCCCCTATCCCATTACCACACCCCCAGTGAGAACTCCCTGGATGTGTGCCTGCTCTATACACAAGGGACGACATGTGAATGGCACTTCTCTGTTAAACACAAGTACTGTTCAACGGTTAACAGCCACCACATACCTTGGTTTGGTACATCATCTATAACCAGCGACCAAAGAATTTCCACTGTTAGTCAACGTCATCATTGATTTGATGGTAAGATAGAGCATGGGAGGTAATAGAGAAAGAGCACGCAAAACATTGCAATTTGTTTACAGCTGCCTGAATTTGAATAAGAATCTGGGCAAAGAACAGAACTGTTTTCTATTCAAATTCCTTGCATGATTGGTCAGTGAACCACTTGGCTGCATAGAAAAAATAGAACCCCTGACAAGGCTCAAAGCCATGCATAGAACCCAAGTTGCCCATAAAGATGGCGTACATCAGGATCTATCAAATGTTAACCCTTTCATGCACCATTTATTAATAGTGATAAATTGATCATGTGGACACATTAATTGTTTACTCGGTTTTTTTCAAATGGCGACCCCCAAAAAACCAGGTCACAATAGCACCCTCAAGAGTCTTCTTTCCAATTCTGAAAACTGTGTGGCCGTGCGATCTTTATTTTTCGTTTTACAACTATTTTTTTGAAGGAATTTAAACCGGTCGCTCAAAGCGACCAGTCGGCATGTGAAAGAGTTAAAGAAGTAAATAATTGACCTCTTTAACCCCAATTTTGACCTGGCTGTCATCAGTAGATGTCTGATTAAAAAAGCTGATACCTACTTCAATCCTAACCTCGGTTACTTATCTGTGCTTCAACATCTAGTCACCAGTATTCTTGGGAGTCAAGAGACTTAGATATTGTGATTCAGTGTGTAAGCCTAGACAAATAGAACCTCTCACCCTTAGTTAGTATAGGAAATCTTATCAGTAGTACTGGCAGTTCTACTCAAGTAGTCATCAGAACCCTCTTCAAAGTGATCCTGAGAACACACAGATTTCAATTTGTCATTGAACACAGGGCAGGGTCACTGGTGACAACAAGACTTTGCCTGATTTTAACTGAGTAGTCTGACTATATGCAATCAATGTCTTTTAGAAACTCTTTCATTTTAAGAAATACACAGAGAGCTTTAAACTGCTCTCCTTATATTAATGAGGAGACTTTTTCTTCAGAACCAAACTAATCTCACATAAGTCTTAAAAGTGAAATTACACAATTGTATAACATTTGACTGTCATGATGTTTAATTTAAGCATCCAAGAACCTCAAAGGCGTGTACCAGTGTGCAGTTTTGGATTGATGGATTGTTATTTTTGTTACACGATCAGCACAAATTGGTAGTTAATTTCCTGCTGTAAAATACAATCAGAGGTGGATCCAGGTTTTTTAAATGGGAGGTTCAAGCTTTGAGGGCTAATTTCCAACTTGAACATTTTTAGTATTCCCAAGTTATAAATGCAGATGATCTACTTGTAGTTCATTTTTAATGATAATCTATGGATGAGGTATTGTTTTCAAAATGTTATTCAAAATTCATACACATTTTACAGCAGTTAGTTTATTCTAATTTACATTATAGAAACACACAAGAAATTGGGTGAGTACAGTGCTGTTGTTTTTAGATAAGTTGCTTATGTATGATGCCTTGGTCAAATGCATGTATGGGTCAATTTTACTCACCGCTTGATAGGAAATCTTATCAGTAGTACTGGCAGTTCCACTCAAGTAGTCATCAGAACCCTCTTCAAAGTGATCCTGAGAACACAAATATTTCAATTTGTCATTTAACACAGGGCAGGGTCACTAGTGACAACAAGACTTTGCCTGATTTTGACTGACAATTATGTTTGTTACCATTTTGCTTTAAAATCCAGTTTTAACACTAACAGTGCTATTTTTTGGCACTCCTATAGAGAACAAGGTTAAGGAATGCGGAAGAGTGCGATTGCACTCGCACACCTTAAAACTGATGTTCTTCATGAAAATAACTTTGCTTTGTGAAATATTTGTCTTTGTTTAACATATTTCTTTTTGGGGTAATCTCCACAGCTTGACTGAACACCTTCTTCATTCATAAATTAGTGTTTCCTTTACCATAAATCTTTGTTTTCTGATTTTATAATTGTCTAGCAACTGTGAACTGCAGTGAACCATTTGATTAGCCCATCAGAGTTCTTTTTTAAGAGCCTTCAGTCTGATTCTAATTTTCATTCTGTCCATTGACCTCGTTAATGTCTGTTGGGTTATTGTTCACATTTGCTCCTTGTATATACAAACAAACAAAAATACAAACAAAACTGAGTTTACACACTTTCACTTTCTACCAATGAACAGATCAAGCCAATTGTTAAACTGTCATAGAATCTATATTTTTAGTGTATGTCTGGATTTGAGCAGAGTTCAGAACACCAGAAGCCGTCAATGTCGTTATTAGTTGGGCCTATCTTTTGAAATACTGCACTGCATCTCCAAAAGTTGAAGGTGTATGGCGACATGACGACCAGCTCAATTCATTTCATTAAAGATTTGATAATAATGTCACTGAATACTTTTCATTGGGAAGAACTTGCCAACATTGAAAATAAAAAGATGCATTCAATCTGCCTTTTGTTTATATAATTCAATCTTACAGTTAAATACCATATCAAAGTTGTCCTCGGTGAATCTGCCATCAGACACAAGCAGCAACATCAAGTGGAATAGAAGCAAATGGGGTGTATCCCAATTTTTGCAGGTGTATAGTAACAACACCCCACCATGACCCAGGACTGCCTCCCCTTTCCTACACATTTGGTTCTCCATGTGGCATGGTGTACCTCCACTCTTATTGTGTCTTCCTTGTGTACTGGGAATCTCAGGAAATTTTTAGAGGATTTTAGGGGGGTGGGGTACTTCTGTACAAGAGGAAAAGAGTGTGTTAAAGTATGGGAACATTTGGGGTGGGGGGGAACACCCTCTGCCACATGTCGGGCATTTTCCTACAAGCTCTTCTCTTGTTTTTAACGATAAATCAGCTGGCCCTTGAGAGGTGCTTGAGCCTGGAGAGCATGCTGGGCTGACGTTTATATTGCCATGAATTTCTGGGTAGGAAAATGTAATGTTCTAAATTGGACAGAATAACATTCTGTCACATTAAAGCTGACATTAAGAGTGACACACATAAGGGGAATAAAGTGTACCTGTTGAAATCTTAAATGACCCACTATTTCTTCACAAAGCTTTGCTCATAGATCATGAATGATTTGTTTTAATTTATACGTCACTGCAAGCTTGAGCTTTTGTGATTTGAAGCTCCACTGCATGCTTTGATTTATTAACTTGAAACTCGGTGCGCTACATTGTCCCGACGTGGCTTAATCATTAATGTAGCGCACATACAGTGTACATTCCGTATCGATACTGCCGAGTGCCTTTAGCTCGTTGGAGAGACTTGTCAGGCCACGAATGAGATCACTTCATCTGTCAGTGTTGTCAAATTAATGTTTGCTTGCATCCTTCTTCTTTAATGTTTTTGTTCATCTAGAACTTGTGAAGTTCTCTCTTTTTTTCTCTATTTGCCCTGTAGGGGTTGCTTCAGTTTTTCATTCCATTTGCTTTCTCTCAAGACAGAATATTATTAATCAATAAGTGATATATCTGCTCCTTATTTTGTTATGTCTGTTAAAGTGAGACTACCGGTACTTTTTACTTTCAAGCTCATTAGACTAGTGGGCATTATTTGTTTTCGGACATAATCTGATCATTTAAGTTAGCTCTGGTGTTGTCGAGGGTTTGAGTCCCAGTTGTGTCGCTTTAGTCATTTAGCAAGACAGTTAACCATAATGCTTCATCCTTCAGATGGGATGTAAAGTCATAGGTCCCGTGTCAGTGTAATAGACAAGTAATAGACAGAGAATTTTGCCATGGTGTTTTTGGCATGGTTGGCTGCAAATTGCACTGCAGTACCTTGTAAACCATTACAAAGTACTGTATAATTGGACTTAAAGGTCATAAACTTCATATTATTATGTATGATATATTACTGTACACTTCAGTGCTCTCAGAGTCCTGCTTGGAAAAAAATCCACAGGGGCTTCGGTTGGGACTTGAACCCATTAACTTGTGCGTTTCAGAGCAGAATTGTCTGCTAGAATACAGGACTAATGTTTTGGGTTCGAATACCACCCAAAGTGCCTTTGGAATTTATTCCCTTCTGTAGGATTTGGAAAGCATTGGTTTTGTTGAGGGTTTTTGTCGCAGGAGCTTCTGTTGGAAATTTAACCCATTATCTTGTGCGTTTTAGAGCAGAATTGTCTGCTAGAATACAGGATTAATGTTTCGAGTTCGAATCCCACTCAAAGTGCCTTTGAAATTTATTTTCTGCAAGATTTGGAAAGCATTGGTGTTGTCGGGGGGTTTGGGTCCGAATTTTGTCACTTATGTCATTTCATTGTATCATACTGTATAAGTGCAGAGCAAAACCTACTATCATATTAGTCTTAAACCCAGGTTTTAATATTTACTGGTACATGTACATTGAGAACCTTTCTAATGTCAAGGACACAACGCTCTAATTATGAGTTAAAGAATTTCAAATAAACACATTTTTTGGGATGGTTAGGTCCTAAAAGGACATCTGAATATTATTGATTTGGGGTTGAACAAAGAAAAAATGACGAGAGTGGGATTTGAACCAATGACCTCCGGTTTAACTAATAAGGTTTTACGTGCCGGTGATCTACCAACTGAGCTATCTAGCCCTATGTTGGCGGTCTCCCTATTTTGTCAATATCTTTGTTCTAGGTTGCCAGTCAGAAGCCATACAACCGTTATCTGCCTAGTAGCCAGGGATCATGCACACCCAAGTTTACGATACAACCTTGGAAGCAGCAGCCAGGGGATCACAAAATATTACAAATATCAAGTTATAAACCACAATAATATTTTTCTGAAAATTATTAATACTTGTACTTGTGATGTTATCACTGTTGTACCTTGAAAGCTTGTATGTCACACATTCCACAGTTGTATATCAGTCAAGGTAAGGGCACATTCAGTGTGACTGCAAACAAAAACATACACAATATGAACAGGGAAGTACAGAAGCGTTAAAGAGGTCATTGAGAGAGAGAAAAATAAAGTCATAATTTTGACCTACATCTAATACTAATGACTTTGTACAAGTCATACAAATTATTACCAACATCTCATAAATCGTCTGCTCAGGACTATAAGGTCATTAGTGCAATTTGTACAGGTTTCATAAAGTTGGTTTTGCATAATTTTTGGAGCTCCTGGTGAATGGGGTTTATTGATTAAGAGTGGTCTTCAGAGTATTTGTTTGGCAAAAAAAACCATGCATTTTCTAAGTAAAACATTTATTTGTTGATTTTGTTCCATTTAATGACTATTTGATCATTATGAGTATGAAATGACAATTAATGACCTTATAGCACCGAGCATACGAATTATGACTTACTGGTAGAAAGGCCTACTAATGACTATTTGATCATTATGAATATGAATACAATTAATGAACTTATAACACTGAGCAGACGAATTATGACTTACTACTATATAGGCCTACTAATGAATCTGAGATGTATCTCATAAATATATGACTTGTATAGGCCTATGTCATAAATATGACTCATTGGCACAAGTCATAATAATGAGATTATAAGTCATATAGTTATGACTGATGCTAATTCATAATTATGAGAAGTCATAGTGGGGACTTATAATTATGACTTTCTTTCTTTTCTTAAAGTCCCTTTAATGCTTTTGTAGGAAGGGTCCCTTTAACGCTTTTGTAGGAAGGACACAAGGGGTGCATAAAAAAGTGTAGGCCTACATGCATCTCAACGATTTGCACATAACCACCGAATACAAGATTCAACAAATGTGAAATCAAGTAATGGATTACAAGGGCGCAAGGAAGATGGAAAAATATGGTGACAGTAATTGCTAGATACATCGCAGCCAAATGGTTGGTGGTGAAGAAGGATACAGAGTAAAGATTGTTCAGGATACTTTAACCAATCTTGTCAAGTCACAGATGTGGGAGAAATTTTTTACTTGATTTTACGAAAGCCCTGAAAAGGTGAAATAAAGTACGACTCAAAGAATTCTTTATAGTCCGATTGCAAGAAACCTGACTGCCTGCCTTTTATTTAGGCCTATGTTCATATGTTCAAGATCGCAGCAATTTCATGGATTCCGGAAGTGTTGTTTTTCTTGTCAAAAATATTCAAATCTTCACTGAAGGCAATTTTGTGTATGATTAACCCAGTTAAACAGTTACAATGGGTGTATAATGAATTTAATTGATTTAGTATCACACCTTCTCTTCTTAGCACTGTTCGGGGTAAAGGAGATTCCATTACGGGTAACTGACACATCAATAGTCCACTGACTACCTTGAGCAGTTTTCTTTGGTTGAAGGTTTTGTGTAGTTGTCAACAACAGATCTAAACTTAACGAGATGTCCCCAGCAATTTGCGCTCGGGTTTCAGGCCCCTGCTTTTGTTTTACTTGGTCTCTTTTTCCCTCTCTCTGTCTTTTTCTCTCTCGCCAACTTTGCTGTGGCTGAGATGTGGTCATTGACTTGCATCACTGTCACCTGATACGCTTTTGCAAAATAAATTGATTCAAGTCTAAAACAACCACGATCAAATTTGCACTCTAAATAAACCCTCAAGATTAATATTCAATTCAGCCGCTTCCAGGGCTGTCATGCTGCAGTTAGAGGCGTGTCAGTTTTTAGAACAAAAAATGTTAAATTCTGCAACAAATATCTGTGGTCAGTATTTACGGACACATTAACCAAACAACTCATTAAAAGAAAGGAAGGGCCCTATAGCTGGTCACTTTAGTTGCATTTGTTTAATTAATTATTTAATTAATTCATTATTTTTGTCAAGTAATCACTCAGGATCTACCTAACATTACTGCTCTTGTCAAAATTGCAAATTTCCTTTTAAAACAAATACAAACTTTCAACACATGGATTATTTCTAAGTTTAAAAAGAAAATGTTGATAACTTATTAAAAACCACTGGCATAATAAATGCCTCAAAAGTTTTCTGACTTTTAAGTATCTGAGTTGTATTTAAAACAAAGTCATGTAGAAGATTCAGTAAAGTTTAAATAATCTCCACATACAAAAAAAAAAAATCAATTTTGAAATGGACCAGCTGATGTCTTTTGCCTATCGCATTCTTTCCTGCATCTATGTGTTCTGACTTATCAAATTCAATCAATGAATGTCCAGCACACACTGTGCTACCCACAGTCCTCACTGATACTAAATTTGTTCCTGCATGGTGACCGGAAGAAAAAATGTTGAAAATCTCCCCCCACTCTGCCTGTCAACGTAAAATGGGGACTCAGTTACAAAGCTTACCCAACAATTACGAATCGGCTGCAAGGATCTATTTGTCATCCTGATCAAGCATGCTGGTGGGGCTCAGCTGGTCTTGGGAGCAGGTGACGCCAAAACCTATTTTTCTACAAATTCTCTGGAGATAGATGTTGCAACAAAGGTGTGAAGGAACACCTCACAGCGAAGCAGGTTGCTCCGGAAACTCCCGCTATCTGTTCTCCTCTTACTGGGGAATTAGTCACCCTTCTTCCCAGACTTTGCGTTTATGGAATCCTACATTCTGTATTGATCTAATTTACAGTTTAAAGGCTACAGTTTATTTCCGGTAGTGGAACTGGGACCTCAAAGGAGGATTGTAAATAAATGTTGTTTATTCATTCATTCTGCATTTCGGTTTTATTAAAAATACAAAACAACAAGTTCAGAGACTACAAATATTCAGTTAACAAAGAGCGACATCAAAAATAAGTAATGTATAAATTAAAATAAAATAGAGATAAAACATAAAGCAATTACAATTAAAAGTTCAAAAAGGAGAAAGAGAAAAGAGAGGATAAAATAACAATAGCAGGGAAGGGGGAAACACACAAGGTTGGAAAAAAATTATATCAAGAAAGTTGGAGACAAGAATTAAAAAGGGATGCACTAAGACAGAATTATGGGGGGGCTGCATTTAAAAGGCTAATCATACAAAGAATGGATGACTGTATCTGGAAGTTCTGGTTTTGGGAATATCTAGTTGCTGGTAAACAATACTAACTAATTAATTCATGGTTTACGTATACTGGAAACCAGAATTGTCTAATGTAATCTATTTATATATTCAAAGATGAATTGGGATTGATGAAGCTATTTCAGGCTATTAAAACATCAAACGAAAAGAACCAACAACTGAATTTAATCGTTTTTTCTCTTCACTTGATCAATATTTAAGATGTAACTTTGTATTGACAACCTAGAAAAAGATCAAAAGATACACGTCAGCATCAAAATCTAAGAATTGTTGTCTTTAGGGATTCTTCAGCTTTGAAGATAACACATTCAGTTTGAATATAAATTACAACATACAAGAGTATACCAAAAACTTAATGGGTCAACAGCCACATGAATGAGTTTCATGTTAAATAAGAACGTCATAGTTTCCTGCTGCTGATTAACTCACACCTCATCGACCATTTCAACGCGTAAACAGTTTGTTAAAAGCAGGCATGATAGTTGGTCCTTGGAAAAAAAGTAGGAACATTTTATCGAGTAAGGGCTGACCAAGTGCACATGGTGTAGGCTAGACATTTCAGGTTTTTTAATCACATTTTTTAAAAAATTTTCAAACAATTTGGAAATCAGACTAAAGTAGGAAGAATATCATGCCTGTAAAAGTTTAATGTAATACCATGGTGGTAATACCTATAATGGTTTCTTTTTGTGTAAGAATCCTGTTTGTGAAAAATATCAAACAATGTTTGAGTAAAAGATAACCTTCGTGAAGGTTTAATTCATGTGTAGCAAAGCAAGGTCTTAAGTCAATGCTTGTTGCTCCCCTTGCCCCCCCCCCAGGGTCATATGTTTGTAGATGATACCATTTGAGTAAATGTTGGTGTTTACTGACTTTAATCATCGAGCAAGGTCAAAGACAATAAATGTAATTTTGGTGGGTTTTTTTTATCATACCCTTATCTTACTGATTGGCAGGTAGCAGCCCCATTCCACTTGACCCTATGAGGTCAAAGCCCTTACACGTCCCATAGGAATATTCTGCATTCTCATTTTATGTCAGTTGACCCCCTGCTTATAGACAATCTACCCAAAAGTTCAATTCCTAAACAAAATTAGTAAACAAAATCTTCCTTAAAGGGTCTGTATAGTTTGGTAATGACTCTGAAAATTAATGGCAATAAAAACTTACTTGGTACAGAAGTATAGCAGCTTTGGAATATACATTTTGAGAAACCTTTCACTTAGAAGTACTGCGGTTATGGAAAATGATATCACTTTTTATCCCCACAAATTTGAATCTGAGAAGCGTTACTGTTTCTTAGATTGTGTATTCCAATTGCAGATTATTTTTCCTGGGAGGACATAACCGCTCCAGATTTTCGGCAATGTCTCAAAAGCGCTACCACCTTTTGAAATAAAATTTTCACAGGTTAGGTTTATGGTATATATATACAACTATAAAGG
>JAJGQC010000291.1:0-25000 GCA_021014325.1 Plazaster borealis
CATGAAAATCATGTGTCCAGCAAGAAATTCCCAACTGATCACAAGCAAGAAAGAGACAGTCCATGAAGAAGAAATAGCCCACAAATTGTGTGTGAATGGAAGTGGTGTGTGTGTGTGTTTGGGGGGCTCGCGGAGCTATTTTCGAGTCTGTCGGGCGGCTGGGGTTGCTTTTCATGCAGGTGGCTGTGTGTCACAACCAACCCGTTGGGGTTCTGGGTGCAACAGAGGAAGAAAAGCGCTGCAGAAATAAATTATCACTGATACCAACCAAGCTTATATTTACAAAATAATACAATTTATTTACAAAACAATTCCTCGGGCATTGATGTATTTTTCAGTGGCCACTGTATCAGCTACAAACTTCACACCTCAAAATTAAATAAATTTGATCCTCAAAATTCAGTAAGTTTGATCCTTAAAATTCAGTAAATTTGATCCTCAAAATTCAGTAAATTGGATCCTCAAAATTCAGTCAAACCAAATCTCAATCAATGATTGGCTGATTCGTTAATCAATAAATCATCAATTTCTAAAGTCTCCAATCACATTATTCTCAAATTCCAAATTCTCAATAATTCAACAACAATCCACAGTTAATTCATTAAGTTCGTACAAATCAACAGCATTCCTTCCATAACTCATGAAATCACATAAGGATGATTCACTAATAATCTTTCCTTAAATATCACTCGTAGTCGATTGGACCATGATTTCCTGTGCTAAGCCCTCCTCTCCGTGCCTCATCACCAGATCCAAATACATCCGTGCCGCAGCATGCATGGGAGAACTGCGGCTGCCTGTAACTAACTTCACACATCTCACATGCCCGACTTCCAACTGGTACTCTGAACATACTTTTACTTTCTCCAGTTCATGTCCCACACTACCACTCGTTTTACTAAAGCACACCAGTGACATTCCCAAGACATTCCTGAGGGACTACGCCCACAGAACAAAAGAAGCAGACCCTAGCACTGCCTTTGTACTTACATAACAAGTACTGCTGCTGCACAGTAGCACTTGCACACCTGCCAAAACTATTTACAACAAAGCAGCTGCTGCACAGTAGCAACTCACACTAGCAATTGCACAGCAGCAAATCATGGCCCTTCAGTTGAGTGGACAAAGACAATACAACACAACAATTTCAATCAACTTCCTTGGGTCTAGCTGTCACTGTGGTTATAAGTGAGCAAAAGCTACTGCACAGCCTTGTAATAAAGGTTAGTTGGTGGTACACTGGTCCCCTGTCTTTATTCGCAAGGATAAAAACAGGCACTGGCCTTACAGGCCCAATGATTTCAGTGGATAAATTTGCAGTGAAGTAGCTTTTAATTTCTGTGTTATGATTGCATGGTCCGCTCCGAAGTGATGTAGTTTGTCAGCAGTTAACTGTACTGTTACAAACCTCACATTGATCCTTGTGATTTTCTAGCACCCTCTATTATTCACAATGTAACGTTTTAGCAACTTAAGATCAATCGATATAATAATCTAGAATTGCTTAGCTTCAACTTTCACCAACTGTTCATGTATTTGTCACAAGTCAGACTCCCGCAACTCTATACTTTTATATATTTATACCGTTGCTTATGTAATGTTGTTTTATTCACAATGTAATGTGTGTTGTGACTACGAATCTCTGTTCGTGTGAATGGGATGCGAGGTCAAAGGTACATCTGGCAGGATCCCACCAGGCGCTCAAGGCTAGTATCTGGCGCTATTCACGAGCCTCGAAGTGTGACGTCAGATGTTCAGGCTAAGTTGGTGGTTGATTATTTCTATACATACCTTGTAAGAGTAATTACACTGCCTGATGAATTCTACAAGGTCCAAGCGGGACGGTCGGTAGAGGGAGCCCTGGTTAGAATTGCTCTTCATAAGACCCATCATGCCACCACCTACACCATCTAAGACCTAATCAATAAAAACAAAGTGGGTAACATTCATGAAGCTTAGATGCATCAAATTAGCAGTCTCACAAATCAACATTTGACTAAAAAAAGTTCATCTAAAAGCTTACTCAAACCTGTAAAGATCGAGTTTATCAGGAACTATTTTGGGTTTTGGCTTTGAGCTGCAGCAAGCGTTCCAAGTTTTGTATGCAGCCAAGTGGTTCACTGACCAATCATGCAATGAATTTGGTGAAACACCTACATGCTGTCCAAGGTATACACACAACAAAGTTGTGCATTAAAACCTTATAACCACCCCAGGCCTGCCAAAATCAAACAGATTGTTTTGTTAAAATTTGGATGGTTGAGTACTGTGAAAAGTACCCACTAAATCACAGTCCAGAAGCACAGGACCTGTAAGTTGGAGTTTGATGGATTGTGTACTGTTCCAGTACATTAACTGTTGGAGTATAATGGGTTGTGTACTGTTGCAATAAGTAAACTGTTGGAGTATGATGGGTTGTGGAAGCTTTCTGGTAGAAATGCTTAGGGTTTAGGGAAAAGAAATCATAATTTACCATAAAGATGGCCGATGTTATACTGTGCCAAATCCAGTGGGAACTAACTGTTGGTTCATAGCAGAAATACCTTAGGGTTTGCATCATTGGACAACAGACAACATACCAAACCTCCTTTTATTCTGCCTAAAATTCAGTCACCATCCTGCAAGAACATCACAGTGAACTGAAAATATCCTGAATCTTTCAACAGTTGTTTTCTAGAAATACATCCTAAATCTTTCAACAGTTTTTTACTGCAAATACCTCCTGGATCTTTCAACATTTTTTTACTAAAAACACCTCCTGGACCTTTCAACAGTTTTTTAATAGAAATACATCCTGGATTTTTCAACAGTTTTTTACTAGAAATACCTCTTAGATCTTTCAACAGTTTTTTAATAGAAATACATCCTGGATTTTTCAACAGTTTTTTACTAGAAATACCTCCTGGATCTTTCAACAGTTTTTTTTACTAGAAATACATCCTGGATTTTTCAACAGTTTTTTAATAGAAATACATCCTGGATTTTTCAACAGTTTTTTACTAGAAATACCTCCTGGATCTTTCAACAGTTTTTTACTAGAAATACCTCCTGGATCTTTCAACATTTTTGTACTAGAAATACATCCTGGATCTTTCAACAGTTGTTTACTGTTTACTAGATATAGCTCTTGATTCACTCCAAAGACGCATATAGAGCGGGGTGAGAGTCACTGTTGACCAAAAAAAGTTTGAAGCATTGATCAAGACCTTAGGAGGTATGTTAAATGATGTCATTTCCACCTTTTGGTAACCCCTGGAGTTAGAGATTTCAAGGAGCTTCTGGGAACAGTATCCCCATTGTATAGAGAAGTAGATCAAAGAGCAGGACTTATTTTTATCTGAAGAAAATGGCAGCATTCTCATTCCTGACCTAAGTGATGTAAAAGTGTTTTTTACCTCTGGATGATCAACTGACAGAAACTCCAGGAATGTCCTCTTGGTTAGGGTGAGGGATTGGAAGTTTTGGAAGCCAAAATGCTGACAAACTTTAGTCTCTATGCGTGCAAGGTCCTTGAGGTTAGGAACACCGTGTTGGAGTTGGTCAAAGTGACACATCAACTCTTGCTTCACTTGGTCTAAAAGGAAGAAAAAAGGTTGAAATATGTCTCACATTCTGAATATTGGTTACAATTTTATAAATATCAAGTAATAAACCACAAGGGAAACTGACTGGGTAAATTTTAGTTAGTTTTTGGGTGATTGGAGCGAGATTTGAACCTGCTTAAGTCAATTTTCCTTTAAACCCCAAATTGATTTTTTAATTAGAACAATATTTTCCTTTTTAGATACATTTTGAAGTTTTTTGAACAAAACGTTTGGACTATTTACTCAAAGGAAACCAAACATGCTGAATCTGTCACCCTTGGGAAAAACCAAGGAAATGTTTTGAAAAGTTTTAGTGGTGGTTTGAGTGAAGTGTGGACGTGATTTACAAAGGCATACCTAGTGTTGGGTGAGATTGGGCTCCCTCAGCAGGATTGCTACCGTTCTCTCCCATCTCCTTCCCCACGGTTTGCTCCGCTTTCACTGCTATTCCTTCAGGAATATCATCCGGTCGACTCAGGTCACTGCAGCATAGTGCCAACTGGAACAATGAGCAACTCATGGGGTCTTCCAGGACTCCCTCTAAAGACAGACACAACCCTCGCAGCTGTGAAGAAAAACAGCCGATTTGATACGCATTATTGAACACCGCCCTCACGGCATGAGCAGCTTTCATGTTGACGTAGTGGTGGCGAACTTCCAGCGTTGGTCCGGTGGTAAAGCAGTGATCTTGAAGTTTGGCCGGTGACATCACAGCTTTCTTGATCTCAGCAATGGACTCTTCTACCAGCCTGACAACGCGAGGTTTCAACTTTTCGCGGACTTCAGCCATTGTTGATTGGGTTTGCTTATTTGCTCTCTTGACTGCCTGTATATAGGAAAAGCATGAATTGAATCAAATGTTGTTATCATGTTTTGGCCATTAATGAAACTTATTTTGTTTGTCTTTATTGCTCATGACTTTGATGTTTTTTTCTTCTTCAGTTTAACATTTTCAGCATTTGTAAGTCTGAGAACATCTCTGTTAAAACATTTTGAAATACATGTATCCAAAATAAACAAACAATTTACCTTTGACCACAAGTAGTTAGACCCTACTAACTACTACCACATGACAGCACTTTCAAAAGTGAGTTTCCTTTCATCACAATGACACTTTATTTTTACTGCCTATTTGTTTTTTTGTTTTTGTGTCAATGGTCATATAAATAATAACAATAAATAAAAAAAAACAGTTTGTTTTACTTGCTTTGCATCATGTAAATTTGGTTTACACACGGCCTGCTGCTCTCAAAAATGCTGCTAATGAAAACATTTACTCACAAAAAAAACTTCTGCAATTGCCAATTAATTTTCTGAAATACAAAATTGGATATTGTAAGACAGCAGCTTTTGGATAGTATAATGCATTTTAAGAAACTCTTCACTTTGAAGTACAGTTATGGAAAAATATATCACTTTTCATCCCCCAAAATTTGAATCTGAGAAGTGTTACTGACAGTAACGTTTCTCAGATTGTGTATTCCAATTGCAGATTATTCTTCCTGCGTGGACAATATCTCAAAACACTACCACCTTTTGAAATGAAATTTTCACAGGTTAGTTTTATGGTATACATCTGCAATGATGTAGGATTGAAACAAACAGTGGGTTACAATTACACCAAATGTATACAATCCCTTTAAGCGATGTAAATTTGAAGAGAAAAACAAAATCATTAACTGCAGTCGTATTGAAATAATACTCACATTTGTTACAACAGTGATACTGGTGATACGAAGCCCAAGTTCTAATGGTTCTTCGACGTCATACTTCGTTATCAGGTACTCCATGAAATCATCCAGCTCAAGACATTTCGACCACAGATTTCGCTCTGTTAAGCAGTTACTCACTTCCTTCATGACATCCATGGTGGTGATTCGGGGAATGTCTGCGTCAACTTTGCTTGCTGGAAACTTGAAGTACTCCCAGACAAGAGGCTGCTTAGTCAAAGGGCCCAACTCAAGGTGTGTAAAGTCTCGCCATGATGGACGACAATAGTGCAAGTCAACCTTTGCCAGATACTCCCTCAACTCATGGAGGGTACAAACTGCTCGGACTTTCACGAATGCCTGGATGAAGGCATTGATTTTGGTCTGAAGCCTCACCAGTCGATCGATCGCGGGGAGATTATTTTCATGGTGGAGTCCAAGTTCTTGAACATTTGAAACATGAAAATGCTGTAAGAGATGTTCCATCACACGGTGGACTGTTACTAGCTCATTGGCGTTGGCTAGGTTAGCAATAAAGCACTGAGCAAGGACATTTTCTTTACTGTGGAATTGATAAAATCGTTGTCTCCGAGTCGTGCACTGTCGTTGCTGCTGCTGCTGGCGGCCTTCCGAAGTTCCCAGTATGTTACTGCCAATGTCATTGGTGGGGCATTCAGAAGTGTTCTGCAGGTCTACATTACCCGTGTCATCAACATTTGAAGCAGTATTCTCAGAGAGTGACTTCTTCAACTTCTTTTTGCCCTTAGATTTCTTGTCTGCTTGGGGTGGCACCCCTTTCCTGTTTCCCTCAGGTTTTTGAGAGTTTGCATCTTGTAGGTTGAGCTCTTCTGAAGTGGCAATCTCCAGGTCTACATTACCTGTGTCATCAACATTTGAAGCAGTATTCTCAGAGAGTGACTTCTTCAACTTCTTTTTGCCCTTAGATTTCTTGTCTGCTTGGGGTGGCACCCCTTTCCTGTTTCCATCAGGTTTTTGAGAGTTTGCATCTTGTAGGTTGAGCTCTTCTGAAGTGGCAATCTCCAGGTCTACATTACCCGTGTCATCAACATTTGAAGCAGTATTCTCAGAGAGTGACTTCTTCAACTTCTTTTTGCCCTTAGAATTCTTGTCTGCTTGGGGTAGGGCCCTTTTCCTGTTTCCCTCAGGTTTTTGAGAGTTTGCATCTTGTAGGTTGAGCTTTTTCGAAGTGGCAATCTGATCAGGATAAAGGCATGGTGAGGAAGGCTCTTGTAGAACGATCACAGTTGCGTCTAAAGCTTTCAACCTGCGCCTTAGCTGCAATTTATTCCTCCCTCTAGAGCACTTGGTTGTCTTCTCCTTCTCCAATCCAAACTTATTCTTGAAAGCCCTAGCTATGGCCTCAACGCTGTTACCGATTCCGCATTGCCCTAAAATTGCATGCAGCTTGTTGCAAAACTGAGCTTTGTATGCGTTCCCCAGCTGACCTATTCTCAGGCCCTTTTTCTTTGTCTTCACAAGCTTTGTTAGCTCACCCTCCAGGCACTCTTTCAACATTTCAGTTGGACTCTTTGACACCTTAAGCTTATAAGGAATTTTCTTTTTTCTAATTGGTCTTCCTGGTGTAACTGGAGGTGCTGTCTCCCCGCATAATGGTATTTGTGGTTCTGCCATTGGTTGTGAGAAGTTTTTTAACTTCAGCAGATATTCCCTTTTTGAGCCCGGCATTAGAGTGACTTCCAAGACATCTGCATTAATGAAAGCCAGACGCTTCACAGACAAACCATACTTTTTTAAGCTAACTGTTTGCTTGAACAAGTGATTATGTGCCCCCCAAACTCTTCGTAACTCAATGCTACCATTGTTCATTTCCAGTACTTGAATAAGCTCCTGTCGGAGTTTGTTCAACTGTTCTCGGCTCATTGTTGGTGACGACGCCATCTTTCAAAGAATTAAAATGCCTCACTGGGGCCAAAGCTATCCTGTCAAGAAAAGAAAAACAACGTCAAAGTGTCACACTCAGACCATCGACTTCATCTTCGTCATTCACATTCGCACTCCCTAATTTTTTGTGATTCTTTGTTCAACTATGAATAGTGATTAGTACTGTGTATAAAATGCTATGATTACACAACAATAACAGAAAATGGAAGGAGACATGTGCGTAATCGGATAAAGTATTTCCTATTTGTGAGTGCTCCAGTTAGGCAGTGCAAGCTCATAAAGGGCATAGGCTACAACCCAGAACATCAGCTTCAAAATGCATGTATGGTGTGCAAATAATATACTTTGCAGGGCTCGTATTTGGGGGGAAAATCCACAAGACTGCAGGGCTTGTTGTAGCCCAAATCTTTTACTGGACCAGATCATTTGTTACAAGACCGTGAGAGATATGAGAAAAACACTATTTACACAGTTTCACATTTTGAGCTGTTTTTGGAACAAGCACTAAGATAATATTTATCTCATTTTTCTTATGGGCAATACTTCAATACTCAACGGAATTGAAAGATATTTGTATTTATCAGTTTAAATTTAAAATCCAATGAGGGTGTTATTATTCAAAAACACAAGACCGCCGGACTTGTACGGTCATAAGTTTACTGGCCCGACACTAAAATCACTGGCCTCGGGCCTGCAGTTCAGTGTTAATTTCGAGCCCTGCTTTGTAATGAATTGGTACAAAGCCCCTCCCCAAAATACTTCTCAACATCACTTATCAAATTGCGCCCCCCCCCCCATTGCCCGAGACAACCCCTGTCAATCTGGTCAGCACTGTAATAACAAATTCCTAGTGCGAAAGTTGGAGCTTCCAAACTGATGAGGTTATGTGTATCGTAGGAGGTCCTGTATACAAGGCGACCCTGTAATTGGGGCAAATATTTTACCTCTCTGCGCACGATGTAAACAGTCCCTAGATACAATTTTTGTGGTTTGACTTGCCAAGCAAAGAGTCTCCTCTCCTTCGACCAAAACTCAGAAACATGTAAGGCTCCACTGGTTAGTTGCACTTGTAAATGCAAAAAGTTGTGGTATTTTAGGCATTTCTACAAGGTACAAAAATATGTCATACAGTCTGGGCCATAAAAAAAAGAATTGCCCACCGAAAAAGTTTCATCAAACACTTTTTCAATTCACAAATCACGATGATCAAATCCTGTGACTGAACATTCTGCTGAGCATTCTGGGGAAAAAAATACAGAGGCTTAAAGAAGCCATGTGCCTTATAATATCATTTTCTACTAGTCTGGAGAATTTTTTTATAACCCTCATGTCATTATTATTATTAATATCAAAATTTAAACATCGGCTGGGTGATTCAATTATCACTGTTTATTTGTATGCTTTATTATAAATGTTGAGAAACATAAAAAGACACAAAACTAAATAAAAATCACATTTGAAAGCCAAGAATTATTGACACTTTTTTTTTGGGGGGGGGGGGTTGCAAATTACCGTGGTAATTTTTTAAATTAAATAAAAAATATTTTGAATGAAATGAAGACACCTGCTGGCTATAAGCCATTTTGAGAAATGGCGGACACATTACTATAACACTGTTTGGTTTGGGTAAATTTGTCTGTATACACCCAAATCCTACAGTGCACCCCTATAGTGTCCACCATACCTCGAAAAGGCTTACAGAGTCATACACAAAGTCTCACAGAACACTTGTAGTCACTGCAGATGTTTCTTCCACCTATGGCTTCACCGGGACACCATACTTTCTTGTTTGCCTTGAAAACAGGTAAAACTCAAAACAAATGGGACGCTATTGAAGTCATCTGAAGATCGGTGCGTGGTGTGAAAGTTTCAATGTCAATCAAGTTTTAATATGTTTGCATACTACTAATAAACAAAGGAAGCCAATTAGGGCATCAGTTGATATATGGCATCATTTTTTTGGTTTCAATTCAAAGAAAAAGCTATGGTATGATACCCCGAAAACCGGCGACTGTAGGATATATGCCTATTGTTCTGTTGCCAGCAAGGCACATTATGCCAACCTCACCACATTATTGTCACAAACTCACCTTAAAAAGCTAAACAATCACAAGTCGGCACACTTTTGCTCAGGTTGCAATGTTATTTTTCTGTCAATGTCCACAATAATTGCTAATGCAATTTCCATGTTTGTTACGCACGTGTACATACATATTTCTGTGTAGGGCGCCCAAAACTAACATTATGGATCATTCCATTTGAGAGGGGGGGGAACTACAGGAGGGAAAATAATCCTTCAATGATTAGTCTTCCATGGTGACTCTCTCTTGGATTGTTTGTTTGTTTGGTTGGTTGTTTTTTTTCTGCGTTTGCACAAGTACTTTTACATTTCTTCAGACATTAACACAAACTACAAACTATGTTGATTTGCCCACTTTTGTTGATTTTTTTTCACCACCGGGGTCTACCATTTAAGCCCCCCCTTTCCCTCCGCATGCGCTAAAGAAAAGTGTCCGTCCGGGAGGCGTATTTCACCGCAGCGAGGGGTTTTGTACTGTAACACAGTCAATTCCGTCTTGAGATAGGAGACTAACCCTAAACCCTAAACCCTAACCCTAACCCTATAGACCTTTCTTTTGACACGTCACAGCCCCAGTTTTTGCCAACCGAGGTTGGAAAACTATGGAAAGCCATATATGCAAAGCATAAGCAGATAGCCACAGTTTGTAATAATATTACACAAAAAATAGTTTTGAATTTGTTGGAAGCAGAGCAACCAATCATGGTATGTTTTTTTGGTTGATTGAAAGTTAACAGAAATGTTGAATTTGGACACAACATCTGTTAACACGATTGAATGTTTTGCTAACATTCGGCCGTCCATGCCAACCAGCGCGGTTTGTTTATCAACAAAAGAAAGGTCTATACCCTAACCCTAACCCTAACCCTCACCCTAACCTTAAAACTCACCCTAACCCTCACCCTAACCCTCACCCTTACCCTCACCCTAACCCTAACCCTCACCCTAACCTTAAAACTCACCCCAACCATAGAGGAGGGGACTATGCCCTAACCCTCACCCTCACCCTCACCCTAACCCTTTAAACCCTAAACCTAACCCCTTAGGCATAAATGTTTGTAGTCTCATCTCAAGATGGGAATTGGCAGTATTACAGAACAAAATCCCTCGCTGCGGTGTAAAACAAAATGCCTCCCCGACACTTTTCTTTAGCACACGCGGAGGGAAAGGGGGGATTTAAATGGTAGACCCCGGGGGTGAAAAAAATAATCAACAAAAGTGGGCAAATCAACATAGTTTGTAGTTTGTGTTAATGTCTGAAGAAATGTATAACTTACTTGTGCAAACGCAGAAAAAACCCCAACCAAACAAACAAACAACCCAAGAGAGAGTCACCATGATGGAAGACTAATCATTGAAGGACTCTCTCCCTCTCAAATGGAATGATCCATAATGTTAGTTTTGGGCGCCTTTACACAGAAAGATGTATGTCGCACACGTGCGTGAAACATGAACATTTGTAGCCCACCTTGTTGAGCTGTAATGGCTCTCTAGTCTTACGGTCTCATAACACTCACCATTTAAAAGAGAGCCATTACAGCTCAACAAGGTGGGCTAGAACATTTCATTAGCAATAATGTGGACATTGACAGAAAAACTACGCTGCAACCTGAGCAAAAGTGTGCCGACTTGTGATTGTATAGCTTTAAGCTTTTTAAGGTAAGTTTGTGACAATAATGTGGTGAGTTTGGCATAATTTGCCCTGCTGGCAACATAACAATTAGGCATATATATCCTACAGTCGCCGGTTTTCGGGGTACCATAACTTTTTCTTTGAATTGAAAAAAAAAGGATGCCATATATCAACTGATGCCTAATTCATAATTGGCTTCCTTTGTTTATAAGAAGTATGCAAACATATATTAAAACTTGATGGACATTGAAACTTTCACACCACAACCGATCTTCGATGACTTCAATAGCGTCCCATTTGTTTTGAGTTTTACCTGTTTTCAAGCAAGGCAAACAAGAAAGTAAAATAAAAAAAGTGTCAATAATTCTTGGCTTTCAAATCTGATTTTTTTTTTTTTTTTTTTGTATGGCTCCGACAGTATGACATATTTTTGTACCTTGTAGAAATGCCTAAAATACCACAACTTTTTGCATTTACAAGTGCAACTTTCTTGTTTGCCTTGAAAAGAGGTAAAACCAGTGGAGCCTTACATGTTTCTAAGTTTTGGTCGAAGGAGAGGAGATCGCTTGGCAAGTCAAACCACAAAAATTGTATCTAGGGACTGTTTACATCGCGCGCAGAGAGGTAAATAATTTGCCCCCATATCAGGGTCGCCTTGTATACAGGACCTCCTACGATACACATAACCTCATATGTTCGGAAGCTCAAACTTTCGCACTAGGAATTTGTTATTACAGTGCTGACCAGGTTGACAGGGGTTGTCCGGCAGTTGGGGGGGGGGGCTCAATTTGATAAGTGATGTTATGATGAGGTTTTATTTCATAAAGTCATAATTCTAGAACTGGGAGAGGGGCAGGTGCAGAGGCTCTGAGAGGGGAAAGATGTCTTGGGGAGGGGCTTTGTACCAATTAATTACAAAGCAAGGCTCAAAATTAACACTGAACTGCAGGCCCGAGGCCAGTGAATTTTAGTGTCGGGCCAGTAAACTTATGACCGTACAAGTCCGGCGGTCTTGTGTTGAATAATAAGGCCCTCATTGGATTTTTAATTTAAACTGATAAATACAAATATCTTTCAATTCCGTTGAGTATTGAAGTATTGCCCATAAGAAAAATGAGATAAAACTTCTCTTAGTGCTTGTTCCAAAAACAGCTCAAAATGTGAAACTGTGTAAATAGTGTTCTTCTCATATCTCTCACGGTCTTGTAACAAATTCTCTGGTCCTGTAAAAGATTTGGGCTACAACAAGCTCTGCAGTCTTGTGGATTTTCCCCCCAAATTTGAGCCCTGCAAAGTATATTATTTTCACACCATACATGCATTTTGAAGCTGATGTTCTGGGTTGTAGCCTATGCCCTTTATGAGCATGTACTGCCTAACTGGAGCACTCACAAATAGGAAATACTTTATCCGATTACGCACATGTCTCCTTCAATTTTCTATTATTGTTGTGTAATCATAGCATTTTATACACAGTACTAATCACTATTCATAGTTAAACAAGGAATCAGAAAAAATTAGGGAGTGCGAATATGAATGACGAAGATGAAGTCGATGGTCTGAGTGTGGCACTTTGACGTTGTTTTTCTTTTCTTGACAGGATAGCTTGTCCCCAGTGAGGCATTTCATTCTTTGAAAGATGAAGTCGTCACCAACAATGAGCCGAAAACAGTTGAACGAAATCAGACAGGAGCTTATTCAAGTACTGGAAATGAACAATGGCAGCATTGAGGTACAGAGAGTTTTGGGGGCACACTATAAATTGTTCAAGAAACCGTTAAGAGTGAAAAAGTATGGTTTGTCTATCAAGCGTCTGGGTTTGATTAATGCAGATGTCATGGAAGTCACTCTAATGCCGGGCTCAAAAAAGGAATATCTGCTGAAGTTAAAAAACTCCTCACAACCAATTGCAGAACCACAAATACCATTATGCGGGGAGACAGCACTTCCAGTTATGCCAGGAAGACCAATTAGACAAAAGAAAATTCCTTATAAGCTTAAGGTGTCAAAGAGTCCAACTGAAATGTTGAAAGAGTGCCTGGAGGGTGAGCTAACAAAGCTTTTGAAGAAAAAGAAAAAGGGCCTGAAAATAGGTCAGTTGGGGAACGCATACAAAGCTCAGTTTTGCAACAAGCTGCATGCAATTTTAGGGCAATGTGGAATCAGTAACAGTGTTGAGGCCATAGCTAGGGCTTTCAAGAATAAGTTTGGATTGGAGAAGGAGAAGACAACCAAGTGCTCCAGAGGGAGGAATAAATTGCAGCTAAGGCACAGGTTGAAAGCTTTAGACGCAACTGTGATCGTTCTACAAGAGCCTTCCTCACCATGCCTTTATCCTGATCAGATTGCCACTTCAGAAGAGCTCAACCTACAAGATGCAAACTCTCAAAAACCTGATGGAAACAGGAAAAGGGCCCTACCCCAAGCAGACAAGAATTCTAAGGGCAAAAAGAAATTGAAGAAGTCACTCTGTGAGAATACTGCTTCAAATGTTGATGACACGGGTAATGTAGACCTGGAGATTGCCACTTCGGAAGAGCTCAACTTACAAGATACAAACTCTCAAAAACCTGATGGAAAAAGGAAAGGGGTGCTATCCCAAGCAGACAAGAAATCTAAGGGCAAAAAGAAGTTGAAGAAGTCACTCTGTGAGAATACTGCTTCAAATGTTGATGACATGGGTAATGTAGACCTGGAGATTGCCACTTCAGAAGAGCTCAACCTACAAGATACAAACTCTCAAAAACCTGAGGGAAACAGGAAAGGGGTGCCACCCCAAGCAGACAAGAAATCTAAGGGCAAAAAGAAGTTGAAGAAGTCACTCTCTGAGAATACTGCTTCAAATGTTGATGACACGGGTAATGTAGACAAGAAATCTAAGGGCAAAAAGAAGTTGAAGAAGTCACTCTCTGAGAAGACTGCTTCAAATGTTGATGACACGGGTAATGTAGACTTGGAGATTGCCACTTCAGAAGAGCTCAACCTACAAGATGCAAACTCTCAAAAACCTGATGGAAACAGGAAAGGGGTGCTATCCCAAGCAGACAAGAAATCTAAGGGCAAAAAGAAGTTGAAGAAGTCACTCTCTGAGAAGACCGCTTCAAATGTTGATGAAACGGGTAATGTAGACCTGGAGATTGCCACTTCAGAAGAGCTCAACTTACAAGATGAAAACTCTCAAAAACCTGAGGGAAACAGGAAAGGGGTGCTACCCCAAGCAGACAAGAAATCTAAGTGCAAAAAGAAGTTGAAGAAGTCACTCTCGGAGAATACTGCTTCAAATGTTGATGACACGGGTAATGTAGTCCTGCAGAACACTTCTGAACGCCCCATCAATTACATTGGCAGTAACAAACTGGGAACTTCGGAAGGCCGCCAGCAGCAGCAGCGACAACAGTGCACGACTCGGAGACAACGATATTATCAATTCCACAGTAAAGAAAATGTCCTGGCTCAGTGCTTTATTGCTGACCTAGCCAACGCCAATGAGCTAGTAACAGTCCACCGTGTGATGGAACTCCTCTTGCAGCATTTTCATGTCTCAAATGTTCAAGAACTTGGACTCCACCATGAAAATTGTCTCCCGGCGATCGATCGAGTGGTGAAGCTTCAGACCAATGTCAATGCCTTCATCCAGGCATTCGTGAAAGTCCGAGCAGTTTGTACCCTCCATGAGTTGAGGGAGTATCTGGCAAAGGTTGACTTGCACTATTGTCTTCCATCTTTGCGAGACTTTACGCACCTTGAGTTGGGCCCTTTGACTAAGCAGCCTCTTGTCTGGGAGTATTTCAAGTTTCCAGCAAGCAAAGTTGACGCAGACATTCCCCGAATCACCACCATGGATGTCATGAAGGAAGTGAGTAACTGCTTAACAGAGCGAAATCTGTGGTCGAAATGTCTTGAGCTGGATGATTTCATGGAGTACCTGATAACGAAGTATGACGTCAAAGAACCGTTAGAACTAGGGCTTCGTATCACCAGTATCACTGTTGTAACAAATGTGAGTATTATTTCAATACGACTGCAGTTAATGATTTTGTTTTTCTCTTCAAATTTACATCGCTTAATTAAAGGGATTGTATACGTTTGGTATAATTGGAAACCACTGTTTGTTTCAATCCTACATCGTTGTAGATGTTTACCATAATAATTTTAACAGAGATGTTCTTGCTTTTTCTTTGAAGGATTTTTGAAGCATTTTTCATGTGAACATGTGTGTAGTTTCTTTGCTGAAAACTGTTGGTTACAGTTACAGACTTACAAATGCTGAAAATGTTAAACTGAAGAAGAAAAAACATCAAAGTCATGAGCAGTAAAGACAAACAAAATATGTTTCATTAATGGCCAAAACGTGATAACAACATTTGATTCAATTCATGCTTTTCCTATATACAGGCAGTCAAGAGAGCAAATAAGCAAACCCAATCAACAATGGCTGAAGTCCGCGAAAAATTGAAACCTTGCGTTGTCACGCTGGTAGAAGAGTCCATTGCTGAGATTAACAAAGCTGTGATGTCACCGGCCGAACTTCAAGATCACTGCTTTACCACCGGACCAACGCTGGAAGTTGGCAACCACTACGTCAACATGAAAGCTGCGCATGCCGTGAGGGCGGTGTTCAATAATGCGTATCAAATTGGCTGTTTTTCTTCACAGCTGCGAGGGTTGTGTCTGTCTTTAGAGGGAGTCCTGGAAGACCCCATGAGTTGCTCATTGTTCCAGTTGGCCCTATGCTGCGGTGACCTGAGTCGACCGGATGATATTCCTGAAGGAATAGCAGTGAAAGCGGAGCCAACCGCGGGGAAGGAGATGGGAGAGAATGGCAGCAATCTTGCTGAGGGAGCCCTTGAGAAATCTCACCCAACACTAGGTATGCCTTTGTAAATCTCGCCCACACTTGACTCAAACCACCACTAAAACTTTTCAAAACATTTCCTTGGTTTTTTCCCAGGGGTGACAGATTCAGCATGTTTGGTTTCCTCTGAAGTAATAGTCCAAAAGTTTTGACTTCAAAATGTATCCTAAAAGAAAAATATTGTCCTATTTAAAAAATCAATGTGGGGTTCAACGGAAAATTTTTACTAAAGCAGGTTCGAATCCTGCTCTAATCAATCAAAAATTAATTAAAATTTACCCAGTCAGTATCCCTTGTGGTTTATTACTTGATATTTATAAAATTGTAACCAATATTCAGAATGTGAGACATATTTAAACTTTTTTCTTCCTTTTAGACCAAGTGAAGCAAGAGTTGATGTGTCACTTTGACCAACTCCAACACGGTGTTCCTAACCTCAAGGACCTTGCACACATAGAGACTAAAGTTTGTCAGCATTTTGGCTTCCAAAACTTTCAATTCCTCACCCTAACCAAGAGGACATTCCTAGAGTTTCTGTCAGTTGATCATCCAGAGGTATGAAAAACTAATTTTGTATCACTCAGGTCAGGAATGAGAAACTTCAGACTTTTATCTGAATTCGGACTATTTCATATCTGCCTGGTAACAAAAAATGCTGCCATTTTCTCCAAATAAAAATAAGTCCTGCTCTTTGATCTACTTCTCTACTGTTCCCAGAAGCTCCTTGAAATCTATAACTCCAGGGGTCACCAAATGGTCGAAATGCCATCATTTCAACATACCTTCTAAGGTCTTGATCCAAGTTTCAAACTTTGTTGTCAAAAGTAACTCTCACCATAGAGCAAGGAACAGACCCTTGCTCTACGCTCTCACCCCTGCTTTATGCGCGTCTTTGGAGTGAATCAAGAGCTATTTCTAGTAAAAAACTGTTGAAAGATCCAGGAGGTATTTCTAGTAAAAAACTGTTGAAAGATCCAGGAGGTATTTCAAGTAAACAACTTTTGGAAGATTCAGGAGGTATTTCCAGAAAACAACTTTTGGAAGATTCAGGATATTTTCAGTTCACTGTGATGTTCTTGCAGGATGGTGACTGAATTTTAGGCAGAATAAAAGTAGGTTTGGTATGTATTAACTGGTGTCCAATGATGCAAACCCTAAGGTAATTCTGCTATGAACAAACAGATAGTTCCCACTTGATGTGCCACAGTATAACATCGGCTATCTTTATGGTCGATGATGATTATTATTTTAATGCACAACTTTGTTGTGTATATACCTTGGACGGCATGTAGGTGTTTTACCAAATTCATTGCATGATTGGTCAGAGAACAACTTGGCTGCATACAAAACTTGGAACGCTTGCTGCAGCTCAAAGCCAAAACCCAAGATATAGTTCCGATAAACACCATCTTTACAAGTTTGAGTAAGCTTTTACATGAACTTACAAAGTCTTTAAGCTCATTTTCCAATTTAAAAGAATTTTGTCAAATGTTGATTTATGAGACTGTTAATTTGATGCATCTAAGCTTCATAAATGTATAACCACTTTGTTTTTATTAATTAGGTCTTAGATGGTGTAGGTGGTGGCATGATGGGTCTTATGAAGAGCAACTCTAACCAGGGCTCCCTCTACCGACCATCCCGCTTGGACCTTGTAGAATTCATCAGGCAGTGTAATTACCCTTACAAGGTATGTAAGAAACATTCAACCATTTTCATATTAACTTCAACCGAGCATCATATTCTAGAAATAGTATAATTTCAAATGGTATTATATTTTGGAACAACCTTAAGACCGGCATAAAGCAATCCCTCACGCTTGTAACTTTCTCAAGAAAACCTAAAACGTACTTCTTAAAGCCAATAAAGTGATAACTGTTGAATTTCATTGGTATTCATAATAATTTTACTTAGTACAATGTAACAATTGATTTATCTAGCTGGTCTCATCTGTCAGTTTGTCTAACTGTCAAGAGTGTTTTATGTCCTTGTCCAGTCGGAGTCTTTGTCTGTCACAGGGAAAATCTTAAAAGCACTATGCTTCAAATTTTTCCTGCATATTGGTAATAACGTTAACAGTCCAATTATCTTAAATTTGTATTAATGATGTTTCAATCGCTGTTTGTAGGTATGTAATGCTTTAACTGTATTTGATACATTTGTTTGTTGTTGCCAATATGGGAATAATTTTCTAAACTACAAAACCACCAACTTAGCCTGAACATCTGCATCACACTTCTGCCAGATACTAGCCTTGAGCGCCTGGTGGGATCCTGCCAGATGTACCTTTGACCTCGCATCCCATTCACATGAACGGAGATTCGTAGTCTATACACATACACACATTACATTGTGAATAACACAACATTACATAAACTACGGTACACGCAACAGCAGATGATCGAAAGTACTGTTGCATTCCTCGCATGTGGCGAGTGGGCAGGCTTCTTCCATACGGGGAATGACAATAAATATACAAAAGTATAGAGTTGCCTGAGTCTGTCTTGTGAAAGTTGAAGCTAAGCAATTCTTGATTATTATATCGAATAGAACATTGATCTTAAGTTGCTAAAATGTTACATTGAATAATTATTGGTTCTCAAAAGAGGGCGCTAGAAAATCACAAGGATCAATGTGAGGTTCGTAACAGTACAGTTAACTGCTGGTGTGTAGCTGACAAACTACATCGCTTCGGAGCGGACCATGCAATCATAACACAGAAATTTTAAGCTTACGTCACTGCAAGTTTATCCACTGAAATCATTCGGCCTGTAAGACCAGTGCCTGTCTTTATCCTTCCGAATAAAGACAGGGGACCAGTCTACCACCTACTAACCTTTATTTCAAGGCTGTGCAGTAGCTTTTGCTCACTTATAACCACAGTGTCACAGCTAGACCCAAGGAAGTTGATTGAAATTGTTATGTTGTATTGTCTTTGTCCACTCAACTGAAGGGCCATGATTTGCTGCTGTGCAATTGCTGGTGCAAATTGCTACTGTGCAGCAGCTGCTTTGTTGTAAATAGTTTTGGCAGGTGTGCAAGTGCTACTGTGCAGCAGCAGTACTTGTAATGTAAGTACAAAGGCATTGCTAGGGTATGCTTCTTTTGTTCTGTGGGCGTAGTCCCTCAGGAATGTCTTGGGAATGTCACTGGTGTGCTTTAGTAAAATGAGTGGTAGTGTGGGATATGAACTGGAGAAAGTTCAAGTATGTTCAGAGTACCAGTTGGAAGTCGGGCGTGTGAGGTGTGTGAAGTTAGTTACAGGCAGCCGCAGTTCTCCCATGCATGCTGCGACCCGGATGTATTTGGATCTGGTGATGAGGCACGGAGAGGAGGGCTTAGCACAGCAAATCATGGCCCTACCCCACCATTAAAGTCTGCCGGTAAATGCTTAACATTCCTGATTTAAGTTGTGGAAAATCACGCCAATTGAGCTGATGTGAGCCATGAATTTGGAAGCCTAGAGAGACAACCCATGTCCTTGAAAGGGGTGGAGTGGGCGATGGCAGGTTTTGTTTTATGAACAAATTGAACTGGATGACACATAGGGTTGGAAAACCTAACTAATCACCTACTCAAGGATGAATGCCTGTCAGAAGAGCATTCCTTGAACATTGAACAGTGGAAGCGAGGTCAATCTGAAGATTGGCATAATTTTAGTGGTCCAATCTACTACTAGTGATATTTAAGGAAAGATTATTAGTGACTCATCCTTATGAGATTTCATGAGTTATGGAATTTTTTGGGTTGATTTGTACAAACTTAATGAATGAACTGTGGATTGTTGTTGAATTATTGACAATTTGGAATTTGAGAATAATGTGGAGATGTTAGAAATTGATGATTTATTGATCAACTAAAGGTATTTGGAATCAGCCAATCATTGATTGAGATTTGGTTTGACTGAATTTCGAGGATCAAACTTACTAATTTTGAGGATCCAATTTACTGAACTTGAGGATCAAATTTACTGAATTTTAAGGATCAAACTCACTGAATTTTGAGGATCAAATTTATTTAATTTTGAGGTGTGAAGTTTGTAGCTGATACAGTGGCCACTGAAAAATACATCAATGCCCGAGGAATTGTTTCTGAAATAAATTGTATTATTTTGTAAATATAATCTCTGTTTCACCCAGAACCCCAACAAAGTTGGGTTGTGACACACAGCCACCTGAATACAATGCAACCCCAGCTGCCCGACAGACTCGAAAATAGCTCCCCAAGCCTCCCACACACCGCTTCCATCCACACACAATTTTTGGGTTTATTTTTTCTTTATGGACTGTCTCCTTCTCAGTTAGGAATTTCACGCTGGACACATGATTTTCATGGAAAATAAAAAGTGAAACTATTGAACTGCACTTGGTTTGATTTCTCTTGTTTTTCAGAAATCTCAAGACATTTTAGATCGTTGTCTGTGTGCTCATTACCAGGTCAGGACTGTGGAGGAACTTGGTCATGGACCTGTCAAACGCTTGAGTCAACCGCTTATCAAGATGGCTGCTACATTAGGACACTATCAACAAGACTCTAATGCAGTCATCTATGAGACGGCCTTGTGTGCTGCTAATAGGTAAGGTTTATCTCATTTAGTAAAGCCTACACGAACTAAAAGAAGCAACATTGGTATACCTCTATCTATGTTATCATTTCTTACTCATCTGTGATGTTTTAGGAGGCCTGAAAGCAAGAACAAGGAGGTAGGGCTGTTTGGTTCGCAGCGAGTAGAGGACGCCCTCTTGTGTTTGCAGTCTGCCCCTCCACTGGAGGATCTAGCCGAGTGGTCGCATTGGACGATGGTCTTTGAGCCGGAACATGGAGACCTGAAAGCCTTTCTTGAGAGAAACCTGGGTATGTGATTATGTTTTAGACTTGAGCATTTCTTATTGGTGTATTGTGCAAATAGAGATTACCATAAAGATGTACAGTTTCAATTGACAGAGGGCGCAATACACGTCCGTCTGCTTGTACTTTTTGTGGGTCGGTGGGTCAAAAAAGTATACTTTTTCTTCGTTTGTGATTTCTTGCAGGTCTGACTCTGTCTCCACCAATTAAAATCAACGCCTTGGAGGTGAGACCAGGAGTCCTGCTTCGATTGGCCACGGAAACATCCAATGATTTGTTTGCTGCTGCTGCAAAGAGAGGTGACAGTATCAACACCGCTGGCCATCTTGTCTCTCTGGTAGTGAAGGATGGTCCTAGTAATGTACCCTTGGCGTTGCTTAGCAACCACATGGAAACGGCTCTGAATATGATGGGTTTGACTTCAAATCACAGAGCTGTCAGTGGGTTCATCTTGGAATGCCTTGTAGCTGTACCCTTGCAAATTGGTGTGGCTGTTGTAAAACAGGTTGGTTGAAAAAGATTTATTGTTTTTAACAATTATTTCTACCTCTGTATTAAAACACTCTTTCTGTGAGGGCAGAGATGGTTCTTGTGATTGATTTAGCCGAGTAGCGCATTAATGTTGCACAGGCTGTATACTCCCCAGGGAGCTGAGATGGTTTAAGGAATGATTTAAGGCCCAGTGACCAGGGGTAATAATGTGAAGTGCTTTGGGACGCCCTTCGGGCGTGAAAAGCGCTATATAAAAACTAACTATTATTATTATTATTATTTCTGTTTTATCATTTTTTATTCTTATTGATCAATTTGACACCAATCGTATTTTTTACTTGTACTCTCTACAATATTCATGCGTGATGATTTTATTTCTCAAGGTCTTCCTGAAGCCCCTTGTGAATGTTCTTGGGTCAGTGCTCAAATCAAGGCAGTTGATTCTCGCATCCTGCAAAACCACAAGACAGAAGAGCAGAATTCAGAGTTTTGGGCTCCTGCTGGGTATCAGCCAATGGAAAGACAGCTTCCTAGAGGAGAGAATGCACCAGAACTTTTTTAACCAGCAGGATCTCCCAGGAGATGAGGAGGAAATTGATGTCAGTAATTTCTTGTCATTAAAGAAATCTCATCAAGCTGAAGAAAGACCTCCAAATGTGAATTACTTGCTGAAAATCCTATCTATTGAAACAGCTTCGTGCAAATACGGATGACTATGTTTGAATTTTCTTAATTGCAGATTGAAAGTAATTTAAAATTTGTTTTTTTGGGATGTTGAAATTTGTAACAAGACTTAAATCACAGTTTGAGACCTATAACTAGCAGTGGCTAACTTTTGTATAGATTTTGTTTTACCGATCAACCCTATTTTTTGGAAAAAGTATAGGAACCTTAGAATTAAAAAGTGATGCCCTAATGCAAACGCTACTAAATGATATGATTCTCGCTTTAAAAAAACAAGCAAACTGTGTTCTTTACCCCTAAAGGATGACAGAATTAAAACTTTTAAAAATCGATTGCTAAAGTGTTAATCGTACAAATGGGCTGACTTTTTCAACTTTGAATACAGGTAGAAGAAAATCACTCTGTGACAAATGTCTGCGATGACACCCTCTCAAGAAATCTTGAGAAGCTTGCTGCAGGAGAAGATGCTTCCTGTGTGCAGACACTGAGAAATCAGGAGATTGAGGGAAGCATTCAGAAAGATGCTGGAGTGGAGAGTGAAGCAGGAAACCATTAATGAGGAGCAAGAGATGATGGAAGAAGTAAAAGAGAAGAAATCAAAAGACATTCTGGCGGACGTAGAGGAAGAAGATTTAAACGGAAATGGTAAGAATATGTTTAGCTCTTTAAAGCGCCCCAAGATAATTATTCCTTGATTTTCCAATCGGTTGATTTTCCAAATTATGCTGGAAAGCAATTCACTGTGTTGACTAATTTTTTGAAAAAACCCGAAATGATTGGCATTATTTTTAAATGATTTGGGGTTGAACAAAGAAAAATTTATTAGAGCGGAATCATTAAACAAAAATAACCAGTCAGTTTCCTTTGTGGTTTATAACTTGCCATTATTTTCAGGCAGACTTGAGGTTGATATTGATGGTGATATTTTTATGTTGTTAGGGACCAATCTCAACCCATAGGATTGGTAGTTGACTAGGTATAGAAAAACCTTGTGGCTTGCAGAGTTAATGCGTGTATGTGCAGTAATTATTGTATTACTGAAGAGGAAATAAGTTGGAATCAAGTCTTAACTTTTTTTCCCGTCAATTAACAACTCTACTTTAAATCTTAAATACTCTGCAACTTTTTATTGGTAACTGATGTTTCTTTTGATGGGAAATGTTTCAGTGGTGAAGCCATTTCAAGCTAAGCCAGTTCAAGATAAGCCAGTTCAACCTAAACCAGTTCAAGCTGAGCAAGTTCAAGCTAAGCCAGTTCAAGCTAAGCCAGTTCAAGCTAAGCCAGTTCAAGCTGAGCCAGTTCAAGCTGAGCCAGTTCAAGCTGAGCCAGTTCAAGCTAAGCCAGTTCAAGCTAAGCCAGTTCAAGATAAGCCAGTTCAAACTGAGCCAGTTCAAGATAAGCCAGTTCAACCTAAGCCAGTTCAAGATAAGCCAGTTCAACCTAAGCCAGTTGCAGCTGAGCCAGTTCAAGCTGAGCCAGTTCAAGCTAAGCCAGTTCAAGCTGAGCCAGTTCAAGCTGAGCCAGTTCCAGCTGAGCCAGTTCAACCTAAGCCAGTTCAAGCTGAGCCAGTTCAAGCTGAGCCAGTTCAAGATAAGCCAGTTCAAGCCGAACCAGTTCAAGCTAAGCCAGTTCAAGCTGAACCAGTCTAAGATAAGCTAGAACCAAGCAATTATTTTGAATCAAGTTGTTTCAATTTTCATCTGGAAATAGAAATAAAAAGAAAAGGAACCTTTTCGGGAGAGGTTGCTTTGCAGCCCCACCTTTCTTAAAAGCAGTATCTTGTCACAAGCTGAGACGGATTTGAAGATGTTGTTTGTAACCCCACCTTTCTTAAAAGCAGTATCCTGTCACAAGCAGAGGTGGAGTTTTAAGATGTTGTTTGCAGCCCCACCTTTCTTAAAAGCAGTATCCTGTCACAAGTAGAGGTGGAGTTTTAAGATGTTGTTTGCAGCCCCACCTTTCTTAAAACTCTCACAGATGTGGCTTTGGATAAAGACATGAGTGGTGTTGGGCAAGGGGGAGGAGAGAGCTGTGGTTGTTCATGCACACAAAATAGAAAAGTTATTCCTATTTCGTTTGACGTACTTGTTGAAACTTTTGAAAGGAGACTTAATATTAACAGCAAATTTTAAGCCACAGAATCAAAACATGTTAAGTTATGTTGTTTGGCATTGAATGTTTGTTATGGTTGGCTGTTGTCTTTATGCTCACATATACAAACCAGTGGTTGTTTTGTTGAGAGTTTTGTTAATTCAAATTAATTGTCCTGATTAAAGCTGGAAAATTAAGCTTTTGAAGCAGGTTCTATTTTAAATGAAAATGAAATTCATAACAAGTAGAATACCTTTCAGGGGTTTGTTCCATCAAAAAACATCTAAGCTCTACGATTTGTTCAGATGACTGTTGATAAACAAAATACATAAATATTTAAAAAATGTTGAATAGACTTACATGTCTACAAAACGTATGCAGTTTATTTTGTTTCCTACCAAAAAGTCTGTTTAATTCGTATATTTATGCAATCAGTAAGAAAAAAAGAAAAGAAATTTGCAATGGAAAAAGAATTCTTTGATAATGTGTTATGCCTTACAAGCTTATTATTGTTTTGTTACATGAATCTAGCTTTGAAAGGGTCTGGGCCCAATTTCATAAAGCATGTAAGCACAAAAACTTGCTAAGTACAGAAAACTCTTGCTTAAAAAAAAAATAGGTTACCAGGCAAAATACCATACAGCTACCATTGCTGTGACTGGTACCCTACTCATTTCTTGCTTGGCAAAGAAATTTGCTGAGCAGAATTTTCTGCTGAACAGCTTTATGAAATTTGGCCCAGATCCCAAATTAAACCAGAAAGGGTGTTTTTGCTTTACAAAAATAATTACTAAGAGCCCCCCCCCTTAAAAAAAATATATAACATTTTTTGCAGTGCACCACAAACAAACAAAGTACATGTATACGGCAATTATTTTTCAGCTGTCATTTGTTTCTGCTGTCAATGTTTTTTTGTGCTGAAAATAGACCCTGGGCACAGCATATTGGAGCACATTCGAACTTCTTGATGTTGCTTACAGTTGGCAGAGCTGTGAAATGGGCTGAAGATGCCACGTATTCTGTTTCATTTGTTTGTTTTCCCAAATGTCATTTAAAAAAACTTGTTTGTAATGTTTACCGAACATTGTTTGCATGTTTTTG
>JAJGQC010000292.1:0-25000 GCA_021014325.1 Plazaster borealis
GATATGTGTAGACTTCTTTCATTCCTCGCTTCAATCACGGTGCGGTTTATTCATTGTTTGACCGTAATATGTTTACTGCTGCAGAAAAGAAACATGTGTGGAGACTTTGGGAAGTCTACTGACAACAATGCGCGGTGTATGGATGCGCGCGCATTGTTAGACGCACGTATTGTTTTTACGCACGTATGTGAGAATCGTCGACGTCTGCATAAACCGTTAAGTCTCACATTTTTTGTGAGCTTTTTGAGATAAGATACGTCTAGCATTTCTTATGATTTCATTATTGTTTTTTGAGTATTTTCCTCCTACTAACTCGACCCATGGAGGTAGGATATGCATGGTTCAACCACTGAGTGTGGCGCCGACGCTTGGTGACGTTGCCCAATTTCCGGACATTGCCCAAAATCCGGACATGCATTTTTAGCGTTAGATTTTTTCGGGATTTTTTTCCGGATTTTTCATCATCGCCCATTCTCATGCCTGATCATGCATTGAACCCTTTTCACACTGCAGAAGCCAGTGATATTAAACCCTGGAAATTCCTGGGGAATTTGTAACCCACAATTTCTTTGGGAAAAATGCACACTGGTATTTCCATGTTAGTCCAACTCCAAGCGGTGGGATTTTTTTTTTTCTTGGGGAAAAGTCACTTCCGTCAGGTTTCCTATGGTTAGGCTGTCTCCGAATTTGTGGCTATGGCTACGGCTATGGTTGGATCGCCACATCATCATGCGTTGAAGTTTAGGATGTCCTTAGCAACACCCTTAGCAACTGTCATAGCTGTAGCTGTAGCCGCCTTTTTGGATACGGCCTCGCCAACTCAAGAATGAAATGGCCAACTGAGGAATTTCTGGGAATTTCATTTGGAATCGCCCTGGGAATTCCACTGGAAATTTCTTTGGGAATTTCTCTGGGGAATTCATTGGGAATCTCTCTTGGAATTTCTCTGGGAATCTCTCTTGGAATTTCACTGGGATTCTCTTGTGGAATTTCTCTGGGAATCTCTTTGAGAATTTCATATGGAATCTCCCTGGGAATTCCACTGGGAGTCTCTTTGGGAAGTTCACTGGGAATCTCTCCAGGAATTTCACTGGGAATCTCTTTGAGAATTTCATTTTGAATCTCCCTGGGAATTCCACTGGGAGTCTCTTTGGGAAGTTCACTGGGAATCTCTCCAGGAATTTCACTGGGAATCTCTCTTGGAATTTCACTTGGAATCTCTCTAGGAATTTCACTTGGAATCTGTCTTGGAATTTCACTGGGAATCTCTCTTGAAATTTCACTGGGAATTTCTCTTGGAATTTCACTTGGAATCTCTCTTTGAATTTCACTGGGAATCTCACTTGGAATTTCACTGGGAATCTCTCTTGGAATTTCACTTGGAATCTCTCTTGGAACTTCACTGGGAATCTCTCTTGGAATTTCACTGGGAATCTCTCTTGGAATTTCACTGGGAATCTCCCAGGGAATTTCACTGGGATTTGTTGTGGTGTGAAAGGGCATTAACAAAATATCCCATAGAACCTTCTCTTTTTGTGTGCATAATGTATGGCCAACTCAACAAAGCTAATGAATATATATTTTTCTATTTAGCCTTACTTTTGTTTGGATATTTTACTTCTAGGTATTTCCAGCTGGTCCAGTTCATGTAAAACGGACTTCCCCTCTTACTAGAGTCAATGGTTATGTACAGGTCCCAGTCTTCAATCAAACATGCCCTGAGTGGGTTCCTGCCATCAAAGGTTAGTACACTACATGTCAAAAAGAAACAAAGCGTCGGCTCAGTGCTATAAGGTCATTAACTGCAATTTCACATCCATAATGATCAAAAGGTCATTAAATGAAAAATGTGTCTACATTTGAAACAAATAAATCAAATTCAACACATAAATGTTTTACTTAGACAATGAATGTTTCTCTTTGCAAAACAAATACTTTGAAGACCACTCCTGATCAATAGACTCGATTTACCAGGAGCTCCAAAATGTACAAAAGCAATTTTATGAAATCCATACAAATTGCACTAATGACCTTATGCAGTCCAGAGCCAATGAAAAGTAATCTGAATTCTTTATTTTGCAGTCTTGCAGCTTTTCAGTTAATCAGCTGATTCTCCTCTGAGTAACTGAGAAACAAAAACTTTAAAAAGTGTTGCTTGCAATGCAGTTTCCTCTTAGAATGTTTACCTTCACTTACTTTGTAAACAAGGTAACGTGGTCTATCGACCCCTTGCACCAACATCACACCCAGCTACTGTCTGCCACGTTCACCATTTGTACAGTCTAAGGGCCTTGTCACACGAGGCATCTTTTACAGGCAACTTGGAGGCAAGCAACTGCAGCATTTTTTTCAAACAGTGTCTTATGATCCCCAAGAAAAATATGTGAACATTCAAATGTGAATGTTTTTTCTTCATGGAGATTGCCTGTAAATTGCCTCGTGTGACATGGGCCTAATTTCACATAAAGATTATACGGTATGCGTGTATACGCTGCATCGCCTAAAATGCGCACTAAAACACGCAGGGACCTTGACTGCCAACGTGGTGCAACCAAGATTATTGTGATGATGGCGTCGGGTGAATTGGGTTGATAGGCTTTTTTATTTTGGCATTTCTGTCTCCATCTTACAGTAATCTGCCATCTGGAAGGAAGTGGTAAGTGGCCAGATGATCTTGAGGCCATACACAGGATCAAAGCTGCATTTCATATCAGGCTCGCTGAGATGCTTCATAAACAACATAGACTAGTCACCTCGGCCACACCAAAATACCTGGACGCTCTGAAGGTAAAAATCATCCTAAATTTCATTTCATTTCATTTATTCTGGTTGTGAAGCCAAGGACTCTCAGAAAAGCGAACTTAATCACTATACTAACCAAGAACCCCACGGAGAGAAGACGAAGGAAGTTTCAGTTTTAGATGTGGGAGGAAAACTCCAGAGAATAATTCCAGGGAAAACCCAGGCAAACAGGTAGGGACTGAAAACCAATTCCACATAGCGCCCCTGGCGTGATTCGAACCGGGGTCCCATAGGTGGAAGTTGAGGAAAGATACCACTACGCCAACCCGACCGCCCAAGTTTATGAATAAACCGAGACAGTAGCGTCAAATTTTACTGGTACTGCTCACTGCATGGACATGCACTACTTTACTTTGTAGTGATAAATTTTAAAATATAGCTGTTGGTTAGTAAGGGATTGTGATCTACCAACCATAAAGATTTACAGGGCCCAATTTTATAGAGCTGCTTAAGCACAAAAAGGAGCTAAGCGCATCATAATTATGCTTACCAGACTAAGGTTACCAGCCAAAATACCTTGTTACAAGTACAATTTGTGGCCGGTATCCTGCTCATTTTTGCTAAGGAGGAAGTTGTTAAGCAATATTTTCTGCTCAAGCAGCTTTATAAAATTGGACCCTGGTTTGAACGATCTGACCCGTTATCTTTCTTTGTGCTCCAGAACGGTTACGTCTTCCGAGTGGAGGTTGCTCACAGACGAGAAGTTGGTTTACTGAAGGAGACCATTGCCCCTGATGGGATGAAGATACTGCGTGATAACCCACGGTCTATTGAGCTGGAGAAACGAACTGTCATGCTACCAAGATTAACAAGTACACTACATGGGTGAGATGTTATAACAAACCTGGTCCTAATTGTTTACTTTTACTTTTTTAAATTTTATGTTCAATTATTTCTGTTAAAATGTTTTGTTATCATTATTATTATTTTTCCTAATTTCAATTCTAAATATTGATGTGTTTAAAACTGTAAATAAACAGATTAAGTTTGTTTTGTGAACCAGGACATTTTAGCCTTCGAGAAGGACTCTGCTAGGGTCGAAACGTCAGGCCACTAACTATTTTTTGCATTTATACCATAGGTCCCTTTGGTTAGTAAGCAGTTTGCAACAGATAATTCTATTTTTAAGTTATTTTTGCTTACCCTTTCCTGTAATTGGCAGTTCGTCTGCTGTTGGTTTGGACAATAAAATATATAAAATAAATAAATAAATAAACTTCATAAAGCTGCTAAGTGGAAAATGTTGCTTAGCAGATATTTGTGCTTTGCTGGGCACCAGTCACAGCAATGTAAACTTTATGGCATTTTGGCCGGTAACCTGATTCTGCTGAGCAATATTTTCCTATACTTAGAAATTTTGTGCACTTATTCCCCTGGTGATGTTAGGCAATGCTCGTAACTCGTTAGAGACCACCACAAAAGCAATGAGCAGGCAGTCTGATGCCTACAATGGCAGTAGATAGCCTTGATGCTCAACCTAGACCCATTCAGTTAAAACAGTCATAGTGTAGAAAAGTTCTGGATGTATGCACAAAATATATATGAAAAGAGACGCAACTTTGTAGAACAAGACAATTGAGCTATCAGCGTAATGTGAAAGGTACGGCCTTTGACCGAACTGACTTATGACCTTCAGTGACCTGACGTTTTAAAGACTGAACATTGAAATGATTGTATTTCAGAATTCATCAGCAGCATCCAGCCTTTAGTGGATCCGTCCGTCTAGCCAAGCGTTGGGTATGTGCTCATCTCCTATCCAACCATGTTCCTGAAGAGTGCATTGACCTCTTAGTGGCGTACCTATTCATCCAGCCTGCTCCATATACTGTGCCCTGGTGAGTCAAATCAGTCAGTGTCCAGGTCTCCAGGAATGGTGGAAATACTCCTGTGGTTTGTGGGAGATGTTACATCTTTAAGCCAATACAGTACATTTGGTGGAATGGTAGAAGGCATTATTTATTAGAATGTAGTTCTGTATATAGGAGCAATGACATATACTTTCTGTGAACCACTTCATATTTTTATTGTTCAGAAATAAGCTACTCTTACCATGATTATTGCTTTTTTAATTACTGGCAAATTTCATTGACAAAAATGGACGGAAAAGGCAGGTAACTTTTTCCGTACATTTTTTATGGCTATTTGAGGGTGATTTTAATTTTTTTTTTTAAAACATCAGTCAACTTCAGTATAAGCCTGTATGACCATTCACATGTTGAAATACTTTGGGGTGATTTCAGGTACTTCAAAAAAGTTACAACAATTTGAAAAAACTGCTCACATGACGGATGCAAAGTGGTCCCCTTTATTGTGTTTTTATCTCTGTAAGCATTTATTTGGCTACAATTGTAACAAGAATGCATAACTGTTTGTCAGTTGCTTGAACTCCCAAATTAGCGCATCGTGGCTGAGTGGTCTAGAGCATTTAATTCAAATTCTGTTGGCTGAGTCATCACAACATGTGTTTGAATCTAAATTCCCGGCACTTGTGTCCCTGAGCAAGACACTTAACTATAATTGCTCCTTGGTGTTTATATCCTAATTTATGGACTCTGCCGGAGTAACAAAGTAGAAGAAGTTATGGTGTTTCCATTCCTGCTGTAGGTTTAAATTTCATAGAACAAAGATGTTGACAAAATAGGGAGACCGCAAACAAAGGGCTTTATAGATAGCTCAGTTGGTAGAATGCCGGCACGTTAAACCAGAGGTCCTTTGGTTAAATCCTGCTCTAGTCAATTTTTCTTTGTTCAACTCCAAATCAGATTTTAATTTCTTACATGTACTCTTAAATGTTTGAGAGAAAACTTTTAAACTCGATTTTGTTTACATGTAATTTCTTACCATCTGCCAAACACTGGATGAATTATTGTATGATTTTCCTTTCAGTTCACCCTTGGTTGGGTTATTAAGATTTCTTCATCTCTTGGTCAGTCAAGATTGGAAAGAGTCTCCACTGATTATAAATCTCAACTATGAGATGAAAGGTAAGCAATTAAAGTCTCTAAGATTGCAGAACGTTTACTTAAATTTGTTTGATGTTTGTTATGCAAGTTTGCCCTAAACACGGCTTAAAGCCACTCTTGGTAAGGGGCTACAAGAAGAAAAATATTTAAAATGAAAATAACTCAGGGGAGCTGAAGGTAGGAATTGATATTCCTCTTAAAACAGTCTAGATTGTAGGATAGAGGGAAACTTGCATCAGGCAAGGAGTTCCAAAGAAATGCAGTATGATGGAATATCATCTCAGCAAAGCAAGAGTGTATGTATTTACCTCATTCTCTGATAACAAGAGGAGTTATTTATTTGATTATAGCAGATAGTAGAAGTCGAATCAACCTTATACTGAGAAGTAACTATAATTAGTAAGCTTGCAGGTACAACCATGTGTAAAATATCTTTTGGGAGGAGTGTTGGCTTTGAAAAGAGCCGGTGTGGTCTCGATGTTTCAAACAGTATACTCTGCTCATCTTCAGCATTGTGCCAATGAACACAAGCAGAGTATACTGTTCGAAACGTCGAGACCACACTGGCTCTTTTCCGAGCCAACACTCCTCCCAAAAGAGATTTTACACATGCTTGTACCCGCAAGTTTACTATTTAAAGTTACTTGTTATTTTCCACACCATGCAAAGCTGCAAACATCACTTACCTTATACTCGTTTCTTATATTGACCCAATTCACCGGACGTCATTATCACAATATTCTTAGATGCACCATTTTGGGAGTCAATGTCCCTGTGTGCTATACAGTGAAGTGCACATTTTAGGCGGCCCAGTGTTTGCATGCTTACTATAATTTGTACATGCGATTTGACTCCCAAAATGGCGAGCGTCGCAGACAGTAGCCATGTGTAACGTTGGTGCAAGGGAATGATATTGCTCTATTTCGTCGTGCAGTGATGCTAATAATGAACGACAAAAAAACAAATACATGAAAACACTAATAACAATCACACAAAAACTTCCATACAAATCTGGAAAGCAGAAAATATACAGTAGGTACAACATTATACAAATATGTTTTGGGTGATTGTTTGAATGATCTTCTTGGTAAAGCTTGTCAGTTGAAGTCTGAACCTTAATGGTTTTGTTTTTCAAAGTTCATGGATGGACGGGTTGCTTCTTAAATTGCATCGAGGAAATCTTGGAAATTCCTGACCACTTCAAGGTTTTTACCTTTTTTTCCCAATAGATTCTGATTATGAAGAAATCCGACAGCATTTCATTGAGCATAGAAGTGAGCTTCCGGACGTCTTCCTAGCCACACCAACTGATAAGCTCAACTCCATATGGACACAGAAACAACCCACAGCTCAGGTTAGAAAATTAAAAAAATTACAATATTTAAAACAAATTTGATTATATTGAGTCAAACTGGCAGAGGACACAAGGTGCTGTTTTCCCAAACATATGAACCACAGTGGGTGATATTGAATGGTCAGACAGTAAGATTGTTTAAATGATGGCATATTGGATTGGTTACCACTCGGCTCCCCTGGCAAACACCTCTCAGCCCCACACAGCAAATGGCCTTCAGCCCCCCACAGCAAACGCCTCTCAGCCCCCCACAGCAAATGGCCTTCAGCCCCCCACAGCAAACGCCTCTCAGCCCCCCACAGCAAACACCTCTCAGCCCCACATGGCAAACGCCTCTCAGCCCCCCACAGCAAATGGCCCTCAGCCCCCCACAGCAAACGACTCTCAGCCCCCATGGCAAATGGCCTTCAGCCCCCCACAGCAAACGCCTCTCAGCCCCCCACAGCAAATGGCCTTCAGCCCCCCACAGCAAACGCCTCTCAGCCCCCCACAGCAAATGGCCTTCAGCCCCCCACAGCAAACGCCTCTCAGCCCCCCACAGCAAACACCTCTCAGCCCCACATGGCAAACGCCTCTCAGCCCCCCACAGCAAATGGCCCTCAGCCCCCCACAGCAAACGACTCTCAGCCCCCATGGCAAATGGCCTTCAGCCCCCCACAGCAAACGCCTCTCAGCCCCCCACAGCAAATGGCCTTCAGCCCCCCACAGCAAACGCCTCTCAGCCCCCCACACCAAACGGCCTTCAGCCCCCCACAGCAAACGACTCTCAGCCCCCCACGGCAAATGGCCTTCAGCCCCCCACAGCAAACGACTCTCAGCCCCCCACGGCAAATGGCCTTCAGCCCCCCACAGCAAACGCCTCTCAGCCCCCCACAGCAAATGGCCTTCAGCCCCCCACAGCAAACGCCTCTCAGCCCCCCACAGCAAATGGCCTTCAGCCCCCCACAGCAAACGCCTCTCAGCCCCCCACAGCAAATGGCCTTCAGCCCCCCACAGCAAACGCCTCTCAGCCCCCCACAGCAAATGGCCTTCAGCCCCCCACAGCAAACGACTCTCAGCCTCCCACTGCAAATGGCTTTCAGCCCCCAAGGCAAACAACTCTGTTGGTCTGCCCCTGGCTATCCTTTTTTTTAAACCATAGGTTTTGTTTTTACATTTCAGATATTACAGAGGTTACTTGTGTTAGCCAGAGAGTCTTTGAATCTTCTCATGTCACAGATGATGGTGACCGATGCAACTGCAGACTTTAAGGTAAGACCTTAAAGGTGTTATACAAGATTGGTAGAGCTGACAAAATAGTCCCAGACAGTGTTCATGATTTGTGCGATCAACCATTTACATGCAACAAAAAACCTGTGAATATTGGGCTTAAACCGTTGTGCGAGTCAGGAGGAAATAGTGAAAAACCATGCACAATTTTCAGCATGTTAACACATTGTCCTTAATTTTGGTTGTAACAACCGAAATCAACTGTTGCGTTTTTTTTAGGTTTTCTCGAGTATGACTTCATTTCAGAGGAAAATATTTCACAGAAAAAGTTGGTTTAGTATGAACTTCATAATTAGTTTCAGACTAAAATTAAAGGTATTGTACACGTTTGGTAATGACTCAAAACAAATATTAGCATAAAAACTTACTTGGTAACAAGCAACGGAGAGCTGTTGATAGTATAAAACATTGTAAGAAACGACTCCCTCTGAAGTAACGTAGTTTTTGAGAAAGAGGTAATTTCTCACTAAAATAATAAAAACTTCTTGCAAGAAGTTTTTATTCCTATCTGAAAGCACACAAATTTGTACAACCATGTGTTTTTTTCTTTCATCATTTTCTTGCAGCTTCGATGACCAGTTGAGCCCAAATTTTCACAGGCTTGTTATTTTATGCATATGTTGAGATACACCAAGTGAGAACACTGGTCTTTGACAATATCCAAACTTGTTCAGTGCCTTTAAACAATGATGTTTTTTATCAATCCTGTATGATACATTTAAACCACAACAATGCACAGTATCTCTACTTCAAGTGAGAAAAAAGGAACAGGGGAATTCAAAGAAATTTCATCCTTTCAATGTGAATATTCATTGCCCTTGATGTCTCCTTGGGCTACACCTAAACAGAAGATAAAATTGCAGAAATCTAGTGGGGATGTACAACACGACAGATTTCGGTTTATTTTTCACTGTTCGTTTTGAAAGTGTATATTTGGGTTTTTTTGTTTTTTGTATGACATGATTGGACTTAGAAACGAAAATTTGGATTGTCTTTAGTATTTGAATATTTCATTCCAATGTTAAAGGGACACGTTGCCTTGGATCGGGCGAGTTGGTCTATAAAAAGCATTTGTAACCGTTTGTTATAAAATGCATATGGTTAGAAAGATGTTTTAAAAGTAGAATACTCCCTTTAACTTACAAAATGAATTAAGAAACATAATTAATATTTATGATTGGCAGCATATTGCGCCACAGCACCTTGTAAACCATTACATGGTGCTATGTAAAGGAATTGGTCTCATACTTCAAAAACGTAGCTCCTCAACACCTTGCAGGAAAAAAATGAATGTTAAAACGCCTTGAGCATCACTGAGTGACGCATATGTGCACTATATAAGAAGCTACTATTATTATTATTACTAGTGCTTGATTAAGTATAAATGCTTGATGAAAGCTAAATTCAACCTATGTTTTGATAGAGTACATTACCAAGAGTTGTGAAACTTAAATATTTCTCTATCTTCTAGCAAATCTTCCGGCCACCTCTTGACCTCTACGACGTTGTTATTCATCTCCGACCCAAACTGGTTCCTAGACGAGGGGAAAGCATTGATGGATTGCAAACACAAGGTCAGAGGTCAGCAACTGAGAAGCAGGTGACCCAAGAGGTCAAGCAGCTTCCTGTTGTAGATTTTGATCCCGTTACGTTGTACCTTCAGGAATTGGAGGTAAGCATTTTCTGAATGATTTTTTATCTCTTTATGCAGTATGCTTGTCGTGGCCAAGTGGTCAAGCACAACCGCACTCAAGCTCTGGTGTTTCTGATCAGCAGAGTGTGGGTTCGAGTCCCGTCTTTACACTTGTGTCCTTAAGCAATACACTTCACAATTATTGCTTCATCCTTCAGATGGGACGTTAAGCCTTAGGTCCTGTGTGTTTTGTAATGTATGTAAAAGAACCAAGTTACACTTATCATTAAGAGAAGGGGTTTGCCCGGTGTTTCTGGCATGGTTGGCAGCAGATTGCACTGCATCAACTTGTAAACCTGAACCACAGTGTTTACAAATGGGTCTCATAGTTAAAACGGTATTTAAGTTTATGACCTCTGACTAATTTATGACCAGTGACCTCAGTCATACTGCTCCATCTTTGTCAAGTTCCTTGTATATCCATTAATAATGAAAATGCTAAAACTCGAGATGTACCTAGGGCTCAGACTATTTTCATTTCTAGCCTTGGTTTGTTGTACACTTTTTTGCCTGCATCCTTTAAACCAGTTAACTCTATACAAACATCAAACATGAGATGCAAGTAGTCACTTCAGGCCTGGAATTACAAAGAGGCCACGGAGGCCATGGCCTTCATTGCCCTGGTCTTGGCCTTGGTGCCCCTTCAAAAGCTTCCCATAGACTTAAAGATTTTCCAATGGAAGTGCCCTTTTAAAAACAAAAATGGCCTTGCCCTTTCAAAGAAGAAATTATAGGCCTCCACTTCATATACACTTTTCTTTGTTGACATTCTGTATCTTCTGCTTTCTGCTTCTTGCTTTTCATTCCACAGCAACTCTTACCTGCTTCTTTTACACTAATATACTAAAGAAGTATCTATAACTAGTAAACTTGCAGGTACAACCATGTGCAAATCTCTTTTGGAAAAGAACCAGCTCTTTTCAGCTCCCAAAAGAGATTTACACATGTTTACTAGTTATAATTACTTTTTATTTTCCACACCATGCAAAGCTTCAAACATTACTTAGTAATATACTTGTTTGTATGATTTGTCATTTAGCCATTGAGTAAGACTCTGCTTGGGTCAAAACGTCAGGCATTTTTCCGCGGTTGCCTCTTTTTGCTTAACATTTTTCCAACAAATCCAAATGATTCTCTTATTTGTTTAAATCTTGATTTGTGATTAGATTGCTTACGGTGACACAGCTTTGTTTTTCTATGATCACCATGGAGGCGATTACATAGCTGTTTTATGGAACCCTACTGCCTTCAAACCTCAAGCTTTCAAGGTAAGACTTCACATTGTCCAAATATTCATAATAATAATGTCAATGCAACCAGGGCCTAATTTCACATAGCTGCTTAAGCACAAAAAGCAGCTAAGCATAACAAAATTACGCTTACTAGAATAAGGTTACCAGCCAAACTACCATGTCACAAGTACAATTTGTAACTGGTGTCCTGCTTATTTCTGCTTAGCAGAACATTTTTAAGCAATATTTTCTGCTTAAGCAGCTTTATGAAATTGAGCCCGGGTAGTAGTTTGCTTTCTTGGAAAGACGTTGTGGGTACCTTAAAACAAGATTGTGTTGCGTCTTCCACTCTTAGCAACACGAACAACTTTGACTAGGACAGGTCACTTGATTTAAAATCTTATCCCTTTCTGACTTCTACATCTAATATGACATGGCAGGCCTGCATGCACCTTACCTTTGACATAACTTCAAATAGACTGGCTGTAAGTCACTTGTAAGCACGTCAGATTGTTTCTAACTACAGGATTCAAACTGGTCTCTTGTCACCGAGCATTCTTGGTGGTCTAGTGGTTAAGATATCTGCTGGAGAATGTGGGGGTTGTGGGTTCGAATCCCATCTGAGTAGTGTGGTGTTTTTTTCCCCTACAGAACTTTGGGGAAAGCACTAAGTATACAGTGCTTATCGTGAATTGGTGCATGGTAAAACCAAATTATTATTCTTTATCCCTGATGCATTTATTAGATCTATTCAAAAAAGAGTATTTCTAATGAAATTGGTTTTGTGTATTTCTTTTAGAAACATTGCAAAAATTCTACAGTATGCAATCAGGAAACTTAAAAAGAGTTAAGCCACAAAACGAAAATGAATGGAACCCATTTCTCTTTGGTGCCCATCAGTGGGCAAGTTTTCATGGGTGTCGTATGGTTTTTTTGTGGCTTGATTTTAATGGGGGGCGGGGTCCTTTGATCGGCATGTTCGGGGTGCATCTCCACCTGCTACCTGGAATCCCCGCTTTATGTAGAGGCTTTTAACCAATGGCTAGTCTATACTGATAGACCCCTTGCATAGGCCGCCAAACAATGGAAGCCTGCGTGTGTGTGTATGTGTCGGGCATAACTCTCAGCCAATGATAGGTCTTCAGGGCTCGAATTTTTTGGGAAAATCCACAAGACTACAGGGCTTGTAGCTCAACATTTTTACTGGACCAAAATTGATTTTACAATACCAGATTCAAAATGAGTTGAGCAAGCACTAAGAGAAGACCTATCTCATTTGTCATGCTACTTCGATACTCAACAGAATTGAAAGATATCAGATTCATTGTCAAAATTTTCCACAAAGATATTACACAATGAGGTATTACTGTTATTAGTCAATTGAAAAACACGAGACCAACAGGCTTGTCCGGTCGTGATTTTACTGACCCAACAGTAAAAGCACTGGCCTGCGGTCCAGTGTTAATTTCGAGCCCTGGGTCTTCCTTTGACTTCAGTGAGGGCGCTATTTGAGCTTGTGATGTTATATGCAAGGGGTCTATTGACTTAAAAGGTAGTTAATTTATTTGTTTTCTTTGTCAGGTTCTTCAGGTGAAAGCTAAGATGCCACAGCAGGGTGCTGCATCAGGAACCAAGGAGTCCCTGATGGTCCCTAATGTAGAAGCCATCATTGAAGACTTCCAGACTCTAGGCCAGGGCTTGGTTCAATCTGTGGAAGTACGAACAGAGAAATGGGTTATATGAAGAGATGGTGTACCAATACACTGAAGCCGTTTCCGGGTTTGTTCCCTCACTCTGCACTGAAAGGAATTCTGGAGGATTAATAATAATAATAATACTGAGTTCTTATACAGCGCCTTATCACACCTGATGGGCGTATCAAAGCGCTCAGTATTTTTTTCCTGCAAGGTATGCGGAGCTACGTTTTTGAAGTATGAGACCTATTCCTTTACATAGCATCATGTAATGGTTTACAAGGTGCTGTGGCGCAGTATGCTGCCAATCAAACCAGGAACACCGGGGCTAACCCCTTCTCTTAGAACTAGAAGTTCTACCCTTCAAAGAACCCCCACACCCCTTCCCATGCCTGCCCTCCCTTGAACCAATTTTAAAAAAAAAATCCTTAAAAGTTGGGGAAAAAGATTTTTTTGTAAAATGGTTGTGGAGTTCAATTGACCCGAGGGAAATAGGATCGACCTTCCTCTGGACCCAATTTCATAGAGCTGCTTAAGCAGAAAAACATTGCCTTACAATTTTCTGCTCGGCAAAACTAAGCAGGATACCAGTTACGGATAGTGCACATGACATGGTATTTTGGCTGGTAACCTTATTGTGGTAAGCAGGATGTTGTGCTCGGCTAAAGCAGCTCTATGAAATTGGGCCCTGGTCTCTCACAAGCCGGAGGGGAAGTAGACGTGCACTAGTGACCGAATTATGCAAGTGCGTATGTGTTTTATAACACACTTCAGTCCAAAATTTGAAGAGAAAAAAATATATAAAAATTTCAGGGTTTTTCAGCTGAACTGTTTTAACTCACCAATTAACTCTTGAGCAATTCAACCATAAGCAATTCAACAATTGAAGGACCGCTTTTAGTTTCCCTAGATTCAGTTTTTGAGTTGCTGTTCGCTGTTCACATCATGAGAGGGTGCTGTGACCAGTCAACATTTTTGAGTATACTACGTGGTTCGGGAACTACATCTGGAAATTGCGCATGCGCAATGTCTTGACGCTTGTCTAAATCACGCTGTCGAAAATTCCTGCAGTAGCCTATATTATTGAACCTGTGTTTCAGCCAATCAGAATAAAGAAACAGCAGGAGGTGTGTTATAAACGTACTTAAAGAGTGGTCAAAACATTTAAAATAATTTCTTATTAATACATGTAACTTTACATAACATTCTTTTATTTCGTTTAAAATCAAATTATTTTGAGTTTAAATCACATATTATGCTTTATGAGATTTGTAAAGCTTGAATTTTTTTTTTAAAGTCAAGCTTTCAGTTAAAAATTCATTTTGCAGACACAACAAGTTTAATGCTATGTGTTTTTACCCTTGCACCAAAGCGTATTAAGCACTGTATACTCTGTACTTTCCTGAGTTCTGTGAAAAAATCCACAGGCAAATCACTCGGGTGGGATTCGAACCCACAATCTTCTTTATTCCTGATGCAAAATTAACATATTTGAAAAGTATAATGCTTACGTTATAAACTTTATCGTTGTGTACGTTTTAAGTTAAATAAAAATATTAATTAAAATTAAAGATCAAAAACCTTTTTGTATTTCAATTTGCTTTATTGATCCGACTAAGACTAACCTCATCAAGGGAATCTATTTTATTATGTTTTGTTTATTATTTATTTATATATTTTGAGGAGGGGGGTTCAGATTCAGAATTCGGAAGGGGGAGTAGTAACCCACCAATTCCAGAAAAGAGATCATTGATGATTTCTGGTTAGATGACAAAGAATTAGGGCTAGAGTTAAGACTTGCAGGGTTAGGGTTAGGGGTTGGTAAGGTTAGGGTTTGGGTTGGAGGGGTTGGGATTGGGATTGGTAGGATGAGGGTTAGCAGGGTTAGGGTTTTTAGGGTTAGGGTAAGGGTTAGGGTTAGGGTTAGGGTTGGGGTTAACAGGTTAAAGGGGTTGGGGTTGGGATTGGTAAGGTTAGTGTTAGCAGGGCTAGGGTTGGTAGGGTTAGGGTTCAGGTTGGAGGGGTTTGGGTTTGGATTGTATGATGAGGGTTAGCAAGGTTAGGGCTTGTAGGGTTAGGGTAAGGGTTTTTGTTAGGGTTTGGAGTAAGGGTTAGGGTTAGGGTTAGGGTTAGGGTTAGAGTTAGGGCTAGGGGTTAGGGTTAGGGGTTAGGGTTAGGGTAAGGGTTAGGGTTAGGGTTAGGGTTAGGGTTAGGGTTAGGGTTAGGGTTAGGGGTTAAGGTTAGGGGTTAGGGTTAAGGTTAGGGTTAGGGTTAGGGTTAGGGTTAGGGTTAGGGTTAGGGTTAGGGTTAGGGTTAGGGCTAGGGGTTAGGGTTAGGGGTTAGGGTTAGGGTTAGGGTTAGGGTTAGGGTTAGGGTTAGGGTTAGGGTTAGGGTTAGGGGTTAAGGTTAGGGGTTAGGGTTAAGGTTAGGGTTAGGGTTAGGGTTAGGGTTAGGGTTAGGGTTAGCAGGTTGAAGCGGTTGGGGTTGGGATCGGTAGGGTAAGGTTTTGCAGGGTTAGCTCAAAAAAACCTAACCCTAACAATCCAAACCCAACCCTCTCAAACCTGAACCATACCCTAACCCTAACCCTAACCCTAACCCTAACCCCTAACCCTAACCCAAACCCTAACCCTAACCCTAACCTTAACGGCTCTAAAAACCATAACTCTGCCAATCCAAACCCAAACCCCCATCCCAAACCCTAACCATAGCTCTAACCCTAGCCATAGCCCTAACAGTAACACTAACCCTAGCTTTAACCCTAACCCTATTCCTAACCCTAACCCTAACCATATCCCTAACCCTAACCCTAACCCTAACCCCAACCCTAACCCTAACCTGAACCCTAACCCTAACCCTAACCCTAACCCTAACCCTAACCCTAACCCTAACCCTAACCCTAACCCTAACCCTAACCCTCACCCTAACCCTAACCCTAACCCTAACCCTAACCCTAACCCTAACCCTAACCCTAACCCTAACCCTAACCCTAACCCTCACCCTAACCCTAACCCTAACCCTAACCCTAACCCTAACCCTAACCCTAACCCTAACCCTAACCCTAACCCTAACCCTAACCCTGACCTTACCAACCCCTAACCCTAACCCTACAAACCCTAAGCCTAACCCTTCCAACGATCCTAACCCTACAAACCCTAACCCTTACCCTGCCAACCCTAACCCAACAAATTCCAACCATAACCGTACCAACCCTTAACCCTAACCTAACAAACCCTAACCCTTGGGATTGAAATTGGTAGATAGTGTTCGTAGGGTTAGGCCTAGGGTTAGGGTTAAGGTTAGGGTTAGGGTTAGGGTTAGGGTTAGGGTTAGGCTTAGGGTTAGGGTTAGGCCTAGGGTTAGGGTTAGGTTTAGGGTTAGGGTTAGGGTTAGGGTTAGGGTTAGGTTTAGGGTTAGGGTTAGGGTTAGGGTTATGGTTATGGTTAGGGTTATGGTTAGGGTTATGGTTAGGGTTAGGGTCAGGGTCAGCGTTAGGGTCAGGGTTAGGGTTAGTAGGGTTAGGGTTAGGTTTGGCGTTCAGGTTTGTGTTGGGATTGGTAGGGTTAAGGTTATGGTTGGCAGGGTTAGAGTTTGTAGGATGAGGGTTAGGGTTAGGCATTATGTATCGGGTCCGTATTACCTGTTCGGAAATGAGCAGTTTTCAACACGATCTTTCTTATCTGATCAAAAGTTCTAGAGGCATAATGATGTTGTCTGTGAGTTTACTGTCACATCCACCAAACAAATTTCACAGGCTCTTGTTTATAATTCGAATGAGAAACAGTGTAAAATGTTATCATGAAAGCAACATTTGAATCATAAAAATCTACCAAATATATCTTGAAAAATCAAATAAGAAAAAATAAGACTCTGATCTGCTCTTCAGCATTTCGGTTATTTAACTTCAGCAGTAAAGGCTTGTGGGTCAGGATCACTGTGGGGAAGTGGGTTCCAGGGTGAATGTTGATTTTTTTGACCGAAATTTGATAAAAATGCTGAACAAACCCCTTAGTGTTTTTTCAATTTTTGACTGAAATTCGATAAAAATGCTGGACTTACCCCTTGTAGTTTTGTTTTCTCCATTTTTGCCCCCCCCCCCAAAAAAGCTGGACTAAGTCCTTGTGGGTTTTTTCCTCCATTTTTGACCCAAACTTGATAAAAATCCCCCTTGTGATTTCTGTTCTCCAATTTTTGACGCGATTTTCGATAAAAATGCTGGACTAACCCCTAGTGTTTTTTCCCCTCCATTTTTGACTCAAATTTGATAAAATGCTGGACTAACCCCTTGTGATTTTATTTTAAATGTTTTGACCGAAATTCAATAAAAATGCTGAACAAACTCCTTGTTTTTTTTAATTTTTGACTGAAATTTGATAAAAAAGCTTGTGATTTTTCCAATTTTAGACCGAAATGCGATAAAAATGCTGTACCTACCCCCTTGAGATTTTTTCCTTTTTTGACAGAAATCCTATAACAATGCTGGACTTGCCCCTTAAGATTTTTCCAGTTTTGACCCACAGTGAAACCTGTGAGTAGAATTCAGAGATTTTGGCTAATGGGGAAATTCTTGTAACGGTTAGGGTTAGGGTTTGTAGTGGTTATAGTTAGGGGTTGGGGTTAGGGTTTGCAGGGTTAGATTTGGGATTGATAGGGTTGAAGGCATGGTTAGGGTTTGTAGGGTTAGCACTAAAACCCCTAACCCTATCAACCCCAACGCTAACCCCTCCAACCTGAACCCTAACCCTAACCCTTCCAATCCCAACCTTACCAACCTTTAACCATAACCCTACCTCTAATTAGGGGTTGGTAAGAATTGAGATTGGTAGGTGGGGTTAGCAGAGTTAGGACTAGATTTAGGGTTAGGGTTTGTAGGGTTAGGGTTAGGGTTGGTGTTCGGATTGGTAGGGCTGGGGGTTGGAATTGGTAGGGTTAAGATTAGGGTTGGCAGGGTTAGGGTTTGTAGGGTTGGGGTTTGGGTTAGGGTTAGGGTTAGGGTTAGGATTAGGGTTATGTTTAAGGTTAGATTTGGCATGATAAAAGTTAAAGCTAAAAGGAGGGTTTCTGTGACCATGAAGTTTTGTCTGAATGACTAAAAAGAAATATTTTGATGAAGTGCATATAGCATGAAGTAGATACTCAATGTGCATCATAAAACAACAACTAAAACAATTCAATTAACTGTGACTTTGTAAAAGTAAATTGCATAAGGGGAGTTTTGAGGGAAGTTTTGAATACAATGAGTGAATAACTGGAGAGGGTTGAAATGAAATCAACAGAGGGTGCACTTTGAAAGGGCTAATTTGTTTCCTTGATACTTTAAATAGAGGGCGGACAAAACAAATCTTCATAATAAACATTTACCACTAAGAATACACAAAAATATATTTAAAATATAAATTGTGTTTTCTATAAAACAAACAAACAAACACCCCAACAAACAAACGAATTCCAGGATATTTAACAAGGGAAAAAAGCAAGGATTTGTATGCAAGCATGGGATGGGTGTACCAAAACTAATCTGGGTATTTTCCCCTGCCTCTAGACTATTAGAAGTTAATAAGTGTTATCAGAAAGGAAGCTAATATCTACTGTTTCACCACAGTGCAAAGTTTAAATCTCAAATTAAATATTAGTTTGTGTACAAACAAACAATGATCAAAAGCAACACAGTTTTTACTAATTTGTAATGATTGTTAAACCTTTATTTCATTTTAACCACTTCTCAAAAGTCCTTCCACATTCATTTCTTTATGTATTCACATTTTGCAGTTACAAGATGGACCACTTGATCCACATTTTTTTAATTCCTATGTAACATCGGGCAAATTGACGTACACAAAACAAATTTGTCTTCACCATAATCCGTTATACTGCAACCCAAACAAGTTCCAAATTCATAGAGCTGCTTAATCAGAAAATATTGCATAAGAATTTTCTGCTAAGCAGGATACCTGTTTACATGTTTTGGCTGGTAACCTTATTCTGATAAGCAAAATTGTTTTGTGTTTGGTTACTTTTTGTGTTTAAGCAGCTCTATAATATTAGGCCCTAATCATTTCAGTGGTTTGCACTTAGCGTCATTATATTGAACAACAAAATGATCAGATGGTATGTACTAGGCATCATTTAAAATGAGCAATAATTCACTCAAATATTGGTAATTACAATAGCCTTGATATACTGAACATCACAACCACGACCCAATCTTATAAAAATACTACGGGCAGATTAATGCTAAGCATAAAAACACCATGCTTAGCAGAAACTGGTCATCAGCCAGATTGCAACACAAAGTACATGGCCACTAACTGGTTCCCCGCCAACTTTTGCTAAGGTAACATGCCAACGTCTTTATGAAATTGGGTCACTGATGAAAAAGCCTCCTATACAACACAGAAATACTGAATAAGAAAAGACAATCCCTGTACAAGATACGTTTCCATTGTTCCTACTGTACACAGACACTAAGTTGATATGATACAAATGGTAATAACTCTGGAAGGTTTCCATCCGATATATACACAAGGAGACTTTTTAACAAAGAATTATGTTCATCTTCAGTTTACATTAATAATTTTCTTTTTCTTCTTCAAAAATTGAATTACTTCAGAAATTAAACAGATCGCTAAATCATACACAGCATGGCAGTGGTCCTGAAAAAAAGATGTCAAAGTATTTTACAAATTGATTTTTCACTACGAACATTTCAGAAATTATAACCATCTTATAACCTCATAATTATTATTTTTTAAGTTTCCGTGTTGGAAACCCGGCAAGAACAAAACCAAACAAAAAAAACAATTACTTTGAGACTTCCCTTTAATGTACAAAATTAACCCATAATAACATAACAAGTTATATTAACATTATTAGACTTGTTATACAAATCATCCTTCCATTGTGTCCTATAAATGAAGTATACGGAAGATCCATGGTTTTAATACTGATGACAAATCAGTGTTTTATCTACACACAGGTATTTACCCCAACGTCACAAACGGCTATTGGTTCCATACTCGCCATTGTAGGATTCAACTATTGTGTAAACGCTGCATCGCCTAAAATGCGCACTACACTGTACAACACATGAAGCGGTGACTCCCAAAATGGCGCAACCAAGATGAGTGTGATGATGACGTGAGGTGAATTGGGTCTATAAAAGCAACTAAGGCTTTAGAGTCGACGTTTATCCTTGTTCTACCATCCGTCATGTTACTTGTGCCAAATAGCGAAAAAAGACCAGTCCATTTCCATTCTGCCTTGGTTTGATAACGATTTGGGAGAATGACAAGGTGGATGAAGCTTGATAAAATTCAATATTGCAGGCTTGCAGGACAACCTAGCCTGGCCCTTTGCCCTCATGCTGATTGCCTGTGGTCCAGGCTAGCTACATTGATAAGTCCTTCATAATATACAGATTAAAATGTCAATGTGATTTTTATCATATTCATTAATACTCAATTCGTTTGTGATTTCAAAAGGGTTTGTAAGTTTGTTTCAGACCCATGCTGGTGTCTATCAACTCACCAAGCTCAGGTTCACCTGGCAATGTGGTGCAGACGAAACAGACAACTAAAATAAACCTGGTCTGTAAAACAAATAGGTCAACAGTTGTCACTTTTTGAGCTTTAATACTCACACCACAACTGACGTTTTTCATAACAAGGCACGAAAGAAAATAAAATACACCAAAATTGAAAAAAACATGAAATAAAACACGTATAACCATAGCTGTTTATCTAAAATTGTCAGATGAGAGATTTTAAGTACAAAGTTGAAATACTGGTGAAGTTTCAGGAAAATGGTCAGCAGTGGAGTAAAACTAAAATGCAGCACGTATATATCGTCCCGAAAGTTGAACTGTTATAACAAAAGGCAGGTGATAAATCAATCAATTAATTAAAAATATAGACCTGCGTCTGATAAATAACAGATTGTGATGAAAAGAAAAATGTCTTTCAAGACATGATAAAAATTGAAAATCATTTGGCACAGCAATTACTGGAAGCATTTTGAACCTTGCTAAAATGACATCTTACATTCTCATACATCTCTGCTCTTTCACTTACTCTACTCGAAAGTTGATGTCATTATTTTTTTCAAATTATGCTGGTGGCCAAATGTTCAACCAACAATTCTTCCAATATACTTCAAGGAAATCTAAATCATGATTATTCTGATATGAAGTGAAGTTGGATATGACGTTGAATGATAATAAAACGAATACATAAAAGTACGTAAAAGAGTGACTTTGTTGAAGAGTTTAATATAAATTATCGTTGACAAGCAAAAACATTCGGATTCCAAACTGCTCGCTCGACAAACTGATATGTCAGGGGCATTCAATGAAATTGCTTTGCAATTGGGGCGTTAGTTAGCAGAAAAGCAAGCTGCAAGAGCAACCAGGAAGATTATTCTGCTGTGTGCTAGAGGCAACGTGATCAAACCGCTTGATATATTTGTTGGATCTTGTCGCATCTTCAGCTTGGTTTCTCCATTCCTTCCAGGAGATGCAACATAATCCAACAGCGAGATCTTGTTGTATCATTACATCTAAAGACCCCTTCGTTCACAGAATGCACCTTTGCGAAATGCGTGTCTACCATTTCCACCATTTTGGGAGTCATTTCCTTTGTGTACATTTTGACAACCAAAATGGCGGACAGAATAGGCACCTGAAAGTGCGCTGCAAATTGAGCACAGAGTCGATACTTTTTATTCATGTGTTTCCTTGTTGGAATGCCATATTTCTACGGTTGTCTTAGATACATGCATGATATACATTAGTCATAAATGCTGACACTTTACATAAACATGTTGAATTGCTTCACATTTCACGCAAAGCCCTCAGGTGAAAATTGACATCATCAACCCCTGTGGATTGATTTAAGTCAAAAATGTTTCAACGCATTTCGGCAAAATCTTGATTCTCATTTATAGTAAACTAGGTTTAGGACCTAGCTATTTGTACTCTATAAGACTTCATCTTACTTCCAGTCACTTACAAAGTGATGAAGTATTAATCATTATCCATTAGAGCGCACTATAGGCAACCATCTCGTCACATTTTCCTAAACAATTCTGTTCATCCATTTCCAACATCTGACACCCTCGAGGTTAAAAACACTGATGCCAAAAGTTGCTACGTACATGTATCCTGGAGAACTGGGCACTTGTGATCATTTGAAAAGCTCAATATACAGGTTAAAGGTCAAAGGCCAAAGGTCAAATGTTCTGGGAAAATGCAAAGAGATGGAACCTTCAAGACAAACCTCCCTTACAGTGCATTTTAATCATTGCTTATTCTATACAACATTTACAGTGATACTACCAATCATAACGCCTTCATCTTGGTTTTATTACCCTATCCACTCTATGCATCCAAACTGAGGTTGGAAGGGAAAATAGTCTGGCCCTGTTTTAGTTGATCTGTATTTGATATGTTTGTTTGCAAGGTAACATTATTCTGGTAAGCATAATTTTGTTGTGCTTACGCAGCTCTATGAAATTGGGCCCAGTGCACAAGAAGACTAAGTGAGGAATAAAGTTCAAGTCTTTGAAGAGGTTTTTTTTTATAGAGGGGAATACATTTTTTAAAGAGAACCAAAATCAGTCAATAGAGAAATACTTTCCAAACAGAGGACCTTGTTTGTAGAACGTGTAAGAATGATCATGGTAGAGTAATAAATATGCTTGAATAAACAGGTAAAGATGTCGAGGGAAATGAATAGAGGGCTCCCTCTACCAGGCATTTCTGAATCACTAAAACCAAGTCACGCTTACAAAGTGGGGTTGACAGCTAACGGTTACAGGAGGAGGTCACCAAAGGCTTTCCTACACATGTTGACAGCGAGTTGGGGCGGCTTGTCGTCAGTTTGCAGCAACTTGCCAAAAGGTCCGTTCTCTTTCTCCAGCTTGTAGAAGGCCTCGCGATACTGCTGGTCAAATGCGTCTGTGAGAGACAAAACAAATCACATCAATCAAAACAAAGTTGTAAAAGATCATGTGGTTAAGTCTAGACCAAGGGTAACAGATTTGATGCAATGAAAAAATACCACTTTTGAAACTGCTGGGTTCAATTTTATGGCTTTGCTTACTGCGGAATTCTGCGCCTACCGCCTATAGAATCATAAGCTTACAGGGCGCTGTAAGCAGAGAATTCTGTAGTAAGCAGTGCCATGCAATTAGGCCCTAATGAATTCCAACTCTCAAGGTGGTTTTGTTGAAAGAATCTTTAAGTTTATGTTAGGTCCACAATAAGACCTTGGACTTCTGTATTAAGTAACGGCATGCTTAGCCCCATAGTAAGCATTGATGGTTTGGTGTTAAAGGAATACATCAATCAAGCTCAGGCAATATCAACTGCTAAGCACAAACAGGTCACCAGCCAAAGCAACATGAACTAACCATTACTTGGTTACCGGTTCCCAGCTGTTTTTTGCTCAGTAGAGAAATTTGTAAAGCAATATTTTCTACTCAAGACATTGGGTCCTTGTCATGTCATTGAATCCAAAGCAAAATATTCTCAAGATACTTATTACCAGAGACAAAGATCCTAACATACCATGATCGATGTTTTCTCTGCCCATGGCTACGAATGACAGAAACAGTAGCTCCCTGTAGATGCTGCGTCGACCTGACTGGTCCTCCCCAAGCTTCTTCAGCTCTTCTAATAGGAGCACTATCGGTTGGTACACGTTGTTGTAACGAATGTACTTAACTAGCTGCACCATAAACCTGTAAAAAGACGGTCGTAATAAAAAAAAGACAAGTCTCAATCAATGTCAAGGACAGATTTTAAAGGACAGAAAAATGCCATCATTCGTTATAATGGATACTTAAGGGAGGAATGAAAATTTAAACAGGCGGTAACTTGAGGTAAGCCTTGAGGTTTTGGGAGGTTTTCTATGGTGATCCGGGATTCAACCTTGAGTTACAACTTCTTTAATTCTGAATTTCTCCCTTAAGAAAAACAATTTGTTGATTTGCGGGCTTTTAACAAGGAGTTCTGGATTTGGTTTGTAGGTTGGTGATAAATCTGTTTGAATTTTGTTTTGAGAAAATAGAATCAGTAGTTGCAAACTATTTACCAACCAAAAGGACCTATAGTAAAAATGCAAAAAACTAGTTAATGGCCTGACGTTTTGACCCTAGCAGAGTCTTTCTCGAAGGCAAAAAAAAAAAAAATTGGTGGAAATAGTAGAAAGTGCATTAAGCGGAGGTGCGTTCCGCGTTGTGCAGGGGGTCAATAGCACTTCAATGTTTTGTGTGGGTATGCTGTTGTGACAATGCTGATCTCTGTCAAAAGCCTTAACACACAACACTCATACTGCAAATGGTACTAGCATCTTATCTTGCGATAACTATTCCAGATGTCGGACAAATGCCAACAAATGAAGCTTCTTTTTTGCAAGATACAATGTTATAACGAAATTGAGATATACTGTTCTTGCAACAACACCAATAACTTACGGTTTGGAGAAAATCTGTTGATCTTTGACTAACGGAGCAAGGGATGGATTTCCCTGGGCGCCCCATAGTATATACATTGGAAGCACGTTGTCATCGTACAGTTTGATGTTATCCCACAGCAAGCTGATCTTAACATAGCGAGAATCCGTTGATAACCACTGGACACTCTCCTGGTGTGAGGGAAAATAAAGTCCGCTTAGCTTTCTCTAGATCATTGTAAAAACTCTCATCCCTACCCAATTAGCCTTTTTTACCATGGGCAGCACGCCAAATCGATACCTCTCGTAAAACCCTGGATATATTTGGATGTTTCAAAGTCAAACTTCCAGGGGCTACGATCGAGCAAGGTGTTCTGGGAAAGAAAGAAAAAATGGCACAGCGAGATCGTAAACCACTGGGAACGAGGTTGAGATTTACCTAAACACAATAGTGCCCTAGTAATGTGTCAACCATATCTCAAAATGGCTAATGAAGTTGTGAAGCAGAACAAAAAATCGCTTAGCGAATTTCTGTGCAACAAT
>JAJGQC010000293.1:0-100000 GCA_021014325.1 Plazaster borealis
AAGCAAGGACAAGGTATTACCTGAAGAATCTGAATCGGGAAGACCGAAGAGTGCTTCATTCAACAGCTGCCATTTCAATCGGCAGTTTGATCCAAATTATGAATCTTTAAATTGGGTGTTTGGTAAATAACATTAATTTGGGTCATACATTTTTGAACGAAAAAGTGATGGTCAGATTCAGCATCTTTCCTGTCGTGTCATGGTTAACTTATAAGTTTTAAAACGCAGGAACATTTTTTTCCACAAACCATAATGTAATGTAGTTTACAAACAGTTAAGAAGTTACAAAAACAGACACCATGTTTATAAACTATTGGTTACTCTGACAACGTTCATTTATAACTATGCAAATAAAATAACAATTGTAAAGTGACTCAATTTTAGACATTTGTCATCATACACATCAAGACACATCTATGTTAATATTTAAAATCAGCGGCGTAACTAGGGTAAAATTTCAGGGGGGCGTGTCGTGGCCGAGTGGTCTAGTTCACCGGACCCATGCTCTGGTGTTGTCGGCAGCAGTGTGGGTTCAAATCCCGGTCGTGACACTTGTGCCCTTGAGCAAGGCACTTAACCATAATTAATTTGTTAAAGTTGGGAAGGTATTGCATTCTGCTCTACCAGCCATGCTCCTAGTGGATGATACCCATGCCTACATCCTTACGGACTGTAAAGGGGGCAAGCCCTGTTTCAGCCCCAGGAGTAGGTGGCAACGTGCCCCTGGTGACAGTTAAGTGTAGCCCTCACCTTGTAGTGGCCGTCCAGCCTTGTGAGTTTGGCGATATCTCATTAAAAAAAATCAAACAAAATCACTGTGGAACAATTTGCCACACTTAATCAAAACCACTGCTCCAAATAAGAACATAAAATTTTGCCTGTCTATTAACTTCTTATTTTCTGTTTTCTTCTTTGTAAAGTACTTTTGGATGTTTGTGTGAGTGCTATTATTATTGTTATTATTATTGTTTGAATGACTTCAAAAGGTTGTGTGACATTCTTATTAGATAAATAAACTTGTGTTTATTTTTATTAGGCCCATACTGAAGAATTTAGGCCAAATGATATAGATAAATGAATAAAAAAAAATCATAATGATTTTCATAAAAATAAATGTTGTAAAGTGGAAGCCAAAGGTCAACATTTTGTGACCATAGGAAAAAATATGCTGGGATTACTGGTATTTAGGCCATGTTTGGCATCCCTTCCCTGACTAGCACAAATTCCTCTATCCTATTTTAATTTTGTTATCAAAACATCTTTCAACACTTATCATAGACACTCCAGAAGTAGAACACTTGCAAAGTCTACAATATAAAATTGTTGTGTTGAGAACGCGACCTACATGTAATGCAGACTTAGAGCCAAAACTAGCAAGTAGTATGGTGCTCAATGCACGCTGCCAGTTGCTCTGCACCGGACTACCCTTTTCTTTCTGTAGGTAGTCTGGGTGGCAGCCTTTCTTGGGTGCTGCATGACTGATGAGTGCATGTGATGAATTGATGGTGTATACTGTTTTGTATTAACTGATTGGAGAGGGAACACCTCAAACCCCCCCCCCCAAGGATTTGAAATGGTAGGACATTAAACAACAATTATTTTCTTTTACATGGCCTATGGCCTTACATGTACTTTCAATTTGTTTAGAAAGCTTTGAAAGACAAAACTTAAATGGAGTGTAAATTACAGTAAGAAATGAAAGTAGCTCAGTTTCTGATTCTCCATATTTAACGGAAGAGGATGTTGTTTTGGTATCGTGCTGCTTGGTAGCTCATTTTAGAAATTTATGCATGTTTTAAGGGATGTTACTTTGGGAAGAGGAAACAATTGAATGAAATCAAGTCATTACAAAATTACGTCATATTCACGGTACTCCCAATTATTTTTCAAGAGCAGTAGGGGATTTTGGAATTTGTTTTTTCTTACAAGTTCATCCCAAAACTATAAATGTGGGTAAGGCCTCAAAATGATGTCATTTTTTTATTGGATTGTTCGGTATTGTTGCTGTTTAAAAGAAAAGATACTTGAAATAGATTTTAATTAATTTTCTTGGGGTTTTCCTTGAGATGACTCAATTGACAAAGAACATTACAACGGTAAATATCAGCTAAAACTTTTTCTGGATTGGTCTGGAACACTACACTGTAAGTGGTTGAATCGTTACGTATGGAAGACATCAATGCTCTTCAAATTTAACAAAAATAAACTAAATTTTACTGTTTTCATATTTGGACCTTCCAATTAAATTTTACTTGTATTTGTTTCACCAAGCACTTTTGATTTTGTTGTAGTTGCGGTCATGTGGTTCAGTTAATAAACTTTTTTTTCATTACGAAGAGTGAAAATTGAGTTGTCTACATCAGGTTTTTTTCCTTCAAATTCTCATCAAAACGTTATGAAACGAAGGAACTTGATACATACATGTAGTACATCATAAAAAGTCCTCATGCCTAGGTCAAATTCCAGGAAATTTGAAACGCATAGACCATAACCATTTGCTTTGTCATGATAATGTTGTTAAAGTACAGTACTTGTGCATTGTACACCAAACATCATTTTCACAGAATAAGTTCTGTTTGTTTTTCTTTTAATCTGTTGTAGATTTCTCTTAATCCTTGTGATACTTTTTATATTATTAACTCTCCAAAGTAGTAGTTTAAGTTTGTATTTTTTTTTGCATCAACAGTCTCAGGTGTTATAAAGTCTGCATGTATTCAAGTATACCTAGTACCAACTTTTTAATAGGCATATTGTAAAATTTGTGATTTTGTTATGATACAGGCCTAGAATTTCATCTTTGAGAGGGCAAGCAAGGCCATTTTCATTTTGCATTAGGCACTTCAATTGCAAAATCTTGAAGTCTATGAGAAACTTTGGAGGGGGCACCAAGGCCAACCTTCGTGTAATTCCAGGCAAAATGGTATGGTATGGAGTTTTACTGTACATGCAAGTCTATAAATATTGATGTAGAACTACCTTTTTGTACTACGAAATTGTGTACAATTTAGTCAGCACTCAGCAGCATGGTCAAGTTCAGAGAATTGCGTTGTCATTGAAAAACTACAAAGTAACAATACAGTGAAGACATACAGATAATTAATTATTCATCGGAGCACTGTGTATATTGTATAGGGGGGTGACTCTTGTTTTATACCTCATATTTATTACTTAGCAGCAGGCGTTTATTCATCCTCCCCCCTTCACATGATGATGATGACGGTGCGTTAGTGGCAACGGGCCAAGAATTAGTGGTGTCATTACCGTGTATAGGTGCTCGTCTGTTGAGCTTCCTGCCTCCAGTTCGCAGCACCTGCTGACATTTTTAAGTTGCGGTGAGATTCCACCTGCCAAACAGTTCACAACTTCATGACTTTCCCACACCTTTCACCATACTCAATTTATTACAATACTCCCCAGGTTTCTTCAAAACTGTGGGGCATTCTGGACCCAAATTTTGGAAGTTTGGCCGAAGCACGCTGAATTGAAACAAGGTCTTTGGAAAGTTTTCTCTTTGGTGTTTACCTTAGTTTTAAAGTGCTATGGTTTTCTCTTATTACGTTTTGTGAAGAAGAAAAAATACAAAAAAAACCCAACATGTATTTTGTTTGCATATCTGCCGAAATTTGCAAGTATCGGCACGCAAATCGCGAGTATCGGCCCGATACACTAGCTTTTGCATGAGGAGAACCCTGAACATTTTGTTTTGTCCCCTCCTCTCATCACACAGAAATCATACATCTTGTGTGTCTCCTGTACGTTTTGGTAGGTTTTATTGGAGTGTCGTTGTTGGTTTTACTCTTCTACTATTCTACTAATGACATTGAGGGTTTGAACACTTGTCAAAGTTAGAATTACGGATTTAAATAAACCATTCGCAAGTAAGATTTGATTAATGTTAGTACAATGACTTGCTTAGTCACAAGTTACTGCTTGAATTTGAATTCATTAAACTAAAGAGATGGTTGCTAATGCTGCATGGGGCAAGCTTTTGTATGGCAACTCTAGATGAGCAAACCCTGGTATCATTGTGCCGTACAAATTAATTCAAAATTGTGTATGGTTGTTCGTTGTCTCTTACAATTAACCTACGCAAAAGCTTGCCCTGAATCATGTGAAATAGCAACAGTCTCTATAGTCTGAAAAATTCAAATTTCATCGGTAACTTTCGCCTAAGCAAATTATTGCACCAGACATCTAACTCGCAAAATGGCTTATTGCCAGACTTACAATGAACGTAGATGTTAACAGATGAATCAGATACAAAATGTTACACTTTATGTACATGCTGTCTGTTTTTAATTTGAGATTCTTTCGTGCTGCTCAACAACTTTTTATGTTTTAGCTCAAACCTTTACTATATCGAGTAAGTTTTACATGTTTTTTACATTACAGTAACCTACAAGAATCTGTTAACTGTAGGGACCTCCCTTGTGCCTTTTGGTTTTTATAGTATTCTTTCTAAAACCCCAAACAAACAGTGTGATCTTTCCACTTAGTAGTTTTTCAATGTTTAGTTTAATACGTTTTTTTATTTTACTCTCTGTTAATAACCAACATTCTGTACAAGGCCACTCCACTCTACTCAAAGACCAACCCCTGCCGATTGTGGTCAGCAGTCAGAGGTCAGCACTATTGACCACTCCATTTCTACACACCTACATTGTACATATTATATATATGTACACAACATGACAAATACAAAAAGTACCAAATGTCAGTATTCTGTTTGATGTGCTACAAAATGGGGAAAAAAAAGATATAACAAAATTACGTCAAAGTTTGTACACCCACACTGTACATGTAACCTGCAGGATACAATATTTTTAAAAAATTGATTGCAATAGTACGTAACACAACGTCAAACTGTCAACAATAAAGGGGTTATTCATAGTTGATCATCTCTAGATTTTGATTTGATCACTAATAACTTCCTTCCCAAGTATCCATCACTAATTAGAACTACTGATACTCCCACAACTTGATGCACTATTGCAGTTGACTTGCTCGTAGGCTTGTACCTCACTGCACTCAACTTGCGTACATTAGTTACGTCCATCAGTGCCAGTGCGTGCAGACTTGGCCAGCGCTAAAGAAATTAGTTTTGGCACAAAACCAAGAATTTAAATGGCACTGTGTTAGACTGATAGCGAATTTGATCTTTGTAGGCCCGTAGAAAGAACATAAATCACATTGGTGAGGTTGCGCCGAAATGTGACGACCTTTTATATATTTATGAATCTCACCCCCTCAGAAAGCTTTCACTGCACCTGTGCCCTAATGACTTCCATAGCAACTGGCCTCTTGACACTTGTACTGAGTACAAAATTCATGCCCCTTTCCATTACATGAAGCTTTTCAATACTTCACTACACTTCTTGCAAGAAAAAAAAGTTAAACGTTTTGTGCATTTGTGAGGACTGAGGATATCAGATGGCCCATAATTTGAGAGTTGTACAAAGTACATGTTGCAAAAATTGGAAGTTGGTACGTCTTTTCTGAGATAAAAGTTCAAGCAACTAGACGTTCACCACCACCAGTTATGTGTGACTTTCTCAGCTTGTCATATTTTGTCTGTTATATTTAACAAATGGACACGTTTGAATTTCTGAGGCATATTTCAGTGATATTTGTGTCTCAAAGTGGTTTTCTTTTGAGATTTAAAGAGGGTGTCATCCGTTTTGAAAATGCCAATTTACAAAACTGTGGATTTGACCAGAAAAATGGTTTGTTTCACTGTGTAACTAACTTCTGCCACCACTGTGTAAGGTTGACTCTTACACTGTAAAGTGGGTTAACTTTTGCAGATTACGACAGCCTCGATGTCAACTATCCCGTTTTATATTAAGATGCAGTCGTTTGACCTTTGTATTTTAGGTGTTGCCTGTATCCTGGCTAATGTAAAAATAGCTTCCAGGGACCTTTTTTAGCAAGGGGGCAGGTTTGAAGAAAATCTTGTCTCAATGTCTTGTTTACTACACCTGCTGTGCAAACGTTGCCTTTAATATGAACTGACAGGAGGTTTGTCACTTCCTACCTACTACATCTTTGTAGAAGAGCACTGAGTATTAAGGGCACTAACATGCTCCGTTCACACTTGATACAAAGAAGATAACAAGAAGTTGCTTGCTACCACACCACATCCAGCTGTCATCAGCTTCAGAAACATGAAGCGCAGTCTTGGGGATGAATTTTCCCAACTTGTTTGCATTGATTGGACAGCAAGCATCTTAGAATATTAGTTGTATACTATCAATGAAGGACATCAGTTTCAATAGGGGATGGGGACGTGTGAGTCCTACGAAAAACAAGATTTGAGGATGGTAAGCCAGGAGGCCTGGGCCAAATTGAAGGCCTGGTAAATTTGGATTCTGAACACTCATATCCTTAGTGTACAGATAGTGAACTTTACTCTTCGCTGGTAGATTTGAAGTACTAATTAATCAAGGTCTGAAATCTCAAAAGGGTCGAAGCCATTGCCCTAGTCTTGGCCTTGGTGCATCTTTAAAACTTTTCCAAAGACATTTTGGTTTTTATTGGAAGTGTCCTTTTTTTAGAAGGTAGGAGACTCCAGTGCTGAACATTGTCTTCGCTGTACTTCAGAAAAAGGGTGACTTGGGTGGGAATCCAACTGTTAATAAGTTCTTATATTCTAGCTTGGACGTCTTACCACTAGACCAGCAAGCTTGACTCTGCACAAGACGCCTACTTGTTTCTTTGGATGTTCCCAGTGAGTGCTGTCAGACTGCGTTATGTCCATACTTTCCACACTTTTAATTATGTAAGATATCTTTTGACATTATTTGTCTTGCTTTACAACTATCTGGACTCCCAACAGTTAATTGTTGGACACCTACAATGAAAACACCAGACTGAACATAAATGTGGTTGACAGAGCGCAAAGTCCAAGAGATATGGAAAAGAACCTTATACTAGTCTGTTGGATGAGATGCAGTTAAGCTAGAACAAGTTATCAACTTTGCCTTAAAACATTTGTTTGTTGAACAGAACCTCTTGATACTTGAGTATTCAGGTCACAAACTTAAAGTTTCTCTGTAGATTGAGTGCTTGAAAAGAAATTCATGTTTGTTTTTTATCATTGCGTCAATTTGTTGGTGCTACACCAGTACACATGTGTTGTTTCAACCGGTCTAATTTATCTGTATTTTAAACGTTTGTAAAAAAACCACCTCTTAATTTCAGTTTGTTTACTTCTTTTTTAGTAATAAGTTGGGTAGAATCTTGATCTTAAAAGAAACGGGAGTGAGAGGAACATGTCAACTGGTTTTTCTACTGAATGACGCCCATGATATTAGTTGATTTTAAACATTAGGCACAGGCGCCATAGATGCTCCATCAGACTAACCATATGTCTAATCACCTGCCACTATAACATATGTGTTTACTATCAATTCACCAGTCATGCCAATGCACAAACCATGGTGCTATATCTTGGAGTAATGTTTCCACCCCAGGTGAAACTGAATGCGCAATCAAAGCCATGACATCATCTACTTAATTGCTGATGTTTGTCTTCATAAGTGTGTAACCCTGACCACTGCTTGTGTACTTGCACACAGTTACTCATATTTGTACATAGTTTGTACTTTTAATTAGTCTCAGAAAAGTACAAAGTATAAACAAGATGTGTGCTTGATGAGTTTACTCATATTGTACTGCTGTTCCCTGTTTATTTGAAATATTTTTGTTACCATTACCTTCTTTGTCATACCCGTTGAATGTTATAATTGTAAATTCCATTCATGAAATGGAACCTTTGAATTGGTGGCTGTGGCTGTTGCTAATGGTGTTGCTAAGGGCAGCCTAGCAGCAGTCGCAGCCACTATTATTCAGAAACAGCTTCAGTTTGGCTGCATTGATTGGAGTGGACTGCTTCGCAAAATTCTCAGTACGTGCGCTTTAGCCGTGGAATGAGGTGCATGCTGGTCTAGTTAGTGACAAAATTTGGTCGCTAGCTTGACCAGCATGCGTATCATTCTACGGCTAATGCGCATGTCCCAAGTACTTGCGAAGTTGTCTATGGAAGAATAACAAGAGAGATGCACTTGTTTTGAGGTCTTTACTCTCTGACTATGACAGCGTTTACACTTGATCCGGCAAGGGCGATCAAAGGAGGATCAGATCCTGCAAGGGCGATCAAAGGGTGATCAATAGCTAGTGTAAACGCAAGAGCGATCAGGATCTGATCCTCCTTTTTGATCCCCCGTCATTGCGGGATCAAAGGAGAATCAGATTCCACAAGATGGATCAAAAAACAAGTGTAAACGCAACGCAGGATCATACCCCGCAATTTGACCTACCGATTTCTGGTCTTGTCAACTAGTTGAAAAGAAACAGTAAAATCAAGCTTTTTTAGTTGTAAACAACTGTACAGCAGTACAGTGCAAGCGTCCCCGTACGCTGGTTCCAACAGCTTTTCTGTGCACAAAAGAACATTTCCTGATTTCAATGGTACTTGGCATTTGCATCCCTGACGCCATTGCTCTGCAATAAATATGAGGATCCACTTGCTTCGACCTGTTTTCGTCTCGTTTTGCTAGTTATTTCTCTTTATTTTATTTGCACTTGAAAGTCATTTTTGTATATATTCCATTATTTGTATTTTCTTGTCGCAGTTATGATATTTAAGGTTATAGTTTTTTGGGTGTTTTTACGTTGATTCTTGTTGGACGACACGGTCGTAGCTGGTTGTACGAGGTCAAATGTGGTGAGGTCGGGGTCGAAGTTGACCTTTCACACGAGCAGCGTGGAACTTCTGTTCAACAAGCGCCGGGCAAACGGGGATCAATGCGAGATAAGGCTCAAGTGAAAACGCAGCTGGATCAGCTTGATCGTCCTTGCAGGATCTGATCCTTCTTTGATCGCCCTTGCCAGATCATGTGTAAACGTGGTGTATCTCTCAGACTTGCTGTGGTGGAGTTTTGTGGTTGTTGTGGTTTATATGGTGCTGACACTTGGTTTGTTGACATTATTTCCTCAATTTCCCCAGGTTCAAGTATGATTTATGTATTGTACATTAAGTGCAAGTTGATATCTGAAGGATGTTGTACCAATGTTGCAATGTCAATTGCAATTTTTGTTAACCATGCAGTTCAAGCACCATAGTCTAATCTGACCCCTAACCTTTCATGCTGCGATGTGTGTAAAACTGGTGTCATTAACCAATTAAAAAGGTGACTTTATTGAAGGGGCAGAGAACATTTTGCCAGTGAAGGTGTTTAGTCATTATCGTCTTTGTGCTGATTTTCGTGGATGGTTGAATGTCAATGGCCCAGTCTTGTATGAATGTCTCAAGAGTGATGAGCATTCTGGTGTGGGTAGTCTGAGCCTGTTTAAACTAAAGGTGCTTCTCACTAAGGACGGCATGTTGACATCTCTATCGAAAGAGCTGTATTGGCCTAAAGGCACACTTAAATGTCCAGAGATATTCGCAAATACTGTATATTATTAAAGATCAGTTCTGCTTTTTACCTTAATTTTCAGACTTGAGATTAAGTGATCTGATTTTCAGGGCTGCCCCAAATCACGAAATCTCATCTGTTCAGGGTAGTGGATTAGGTCTGGCACATGCTCAAAGTGGATACATTTATTCAAAGTGTGATATCATGAACAAAGATTAAACCAAACCTGTTTTCTAACGTGGGAGGGATGGGGAAAGCTCATACTTTTGCAGTTGTTGTAAGGGCAAGGCAATTTTTCCTTGGTAAATGGTACCTCTATGAGAGAATTTCGTATTTGTATTGGAACATTGCAAGGTGCACCAAGGCAATGACCAGGGGCATGGCGACAGTTGCCACTGTTTCCCCTAGTGAGGTATCAGATCTGCTTTTGATACTTAATATATCCCCCCCCCCCTTTTTATGAAAGTTACAAAGCAAACATTAGGATTATAGACCTAAAGAAAACTGATACGTATTGTACAATGTATGCTTGCGTGATTGTGGAATATCCTGGGTTTTGGTTGTAATAGTTACATTTGTCCCTATGGATATCCATAGTGTGATTGTATTTGAATAATTGATAAGATTACTGTGCGTTCGGTCATTCTCTCACCTTTTTGTACATATAATGCCCTTTATGGCTCATGTCAGCTGCTCTCACCTAAACCATATGATAAAAACCCAAACCAAGGGCCCCCTCTGAGGTGGTTCAGGGGGCACAAAGCAAAAGCAGGGAGTAATAGTCCCTCTTTGACCCTGATGAGAACCCTCCTCCTCACATTGGCAGTTAGGATTAAGGAACCTATTGACGTCAAAAACACATTCTGTTTTACCAGGTAAAAGCTTGTTCAGCTTGTAAATTAGGAGAAAATTAATAAACCTGATAATGAAAGTTGCATGGAAATCCTCTTTGTTTGCGTAAGGTAATTCACGGAAAACAAAAATGTATACAACAAAAATAACAACAATTTGTATTATTGATTTGATAATTGATTTGCTCCTATTTGAGCTGTGATAGTTTTGCTAACTTGTTTGTACAGTCTACTCTTTAGACTATTATTTAGAGCAAACTTGGTGTATATTTAGGCTTCACACCATGTTGCCTATAGAGTATTCATATCTTGGTGATTTGTTGGAAAATGATCAACTTTTTTAATAATGCACTCTTGAACTTACTCAGAATTGTCAACTGATTGGTAACTTTTACAATTTCACTTTCCACTCCTGAACAAAAGTATAAAAGGAAATTTTATTTGTTGCTAGATTTTTTTTACTATTAACCACACATTGTACATATGTAAATACTTCAACTTCAAGTGAACCTTCAAAGATCTCTTAAATGCAATTTTCAAATTATCTAAAATTAATAAAAGTTTCAACAAACGTAAACAGCAACAAAATGGGTAAATTACTGTGTCAATATTAGTCAAAGTAGAATCTGGTGGTATGATGTGGTAGCTGGATATTCTAATATTTTGCCTTCTCTAGAATGCCTGCCCACTGTGCACTTTAAAAACCATTGAAAGCGGGAAAAACATAAACTTGTCCCATGTGGAAGTGATAAATAAGTGGCAAAAAAGCCCTGTGTTTGGTGTAGGACAAGGGGGTAGGGGAAAGCAAAGGAGGAAACTGAGGGTGTGGTCATGCTAAACTGATGGGATGGGTAGTGGGGTGAACTAGTAATGTACCACCTTTCCCTTAAACATGTTTAAATAGATTGACTAGACTTGAAATGCTACAAATGTGCACATGGGGTAGTTTCCCACTTTGTTCACCTTACAATAATTTTGTCAATATTTCACTTTGTTCACATATGGGACCAGCTGTAAAAAGAAATTTAAAATCGTAATAAAGCCTAGTGTTTTAGAATTAAATTGCTCTAATCTACAATATGCCAATTGTTTAGGGGAATACAACTAGATTATGCAAGGTTATTTCCTTTGTCTGCGTACCATTTTTGTGTGGGTGTTTTTCATGTATTTAGGTCAGGGTATGAAGTTATTGTACACATGTATGTCAAAAATTTCTTCTAAAGGTAGGGTCACAGATTGGTAAAAACTGAACAAGTTGATGACCATAAAAACTTATTTAGCAAGAAGTACTGCAGCTGTTGATAGTATAAACTGTTTGAGAAAGAATTCCCTTTGAAGTAATATGGTTTCGATAATTCGTCCATGAATCGTTTCTGAGTTTTCTGAGGGTTGGTGTCCATTCGCGACTGCTGCGGCCAGAGATGCGGTTGGTACCTGCTGTCGCCTCACTCGGATGGAATTGACGTTCTTGTGAAAATATGTTGACAGTTATTTTGCTGTTTTCTCAGCAAGTAGAAAAAGTATTCAGCTGAAACTTTCACCTGTGACTTTTATTGTATTTTTCTTTATAATTTTGCCTATAAATAAGCATTACGTTGACAAAATCCAATCTATGACCCTACCTTTAAAGTCAAAATCCAATGATTTGTTTGACCAGTTTGTGGAAGAATTAACTTTTGAATTTGATGCAGATATTAATTTATCATCAAACACTGATCTAAGATATTTGAAGAAGCAAATCCAATGTGGAATGTAAGTTTATAAGACAGTGTCTGAATCGTGGCTTGAACAAGCCATAAAACATTGGATGCCCATAGCAACACTCTTGGGAATGGCCACAGCCATAGCCACATTAAGTTTTTGTAATTTAATAGTTACAATTATGTATTTTTTCCCCCTTGAAGTATTTTTTATTTTGAAATATTGTTGATACAATTATTTTTTTAAATCACCCTGGAAAACAAACAGGTGGTAACTGATATGTACAGAGAGGTTGCATTGAAAGTATTTGAGGTGAGAACACAAACAAGAATATTGAAATTCCAACTCTACTGTTCATTGAAACACTTTCTATAAAACACTTACAGCTTAGAAAAAAAAGTACACTTTACTTTCAATTATACAACTTACTTCAAATATTTTAACAATAAATGAGGAGATGTTATCAATATGGATGAGTTAATTGTATCTAAGTTATAAGGGCAAGCAACTTCTTCAAGAAAAGTGACATTCAAGAACAGTTGAAAGGGGCAACAAGGCCAATTTCATAGCGCTGCTTAACTGAAGCAGAAAAATTTGCTTAAGCGTCGGCGCAATTCACAGATTAGCGAGAAAATTTGGCTACCAGCTTGCGCGTTCATCATGGATTTGCATTGTTACGTCATTCATTTTCATACAGTAAGCACCGGAAGGTTAGCATGCCTTTTCGTGTTAGCAGCGCTAAGAAATGGAAACTCGCACAGTAAGCACAAAATCGGCCGTTAAGCAGCTCTTTGAAATTGGGCCCAGGGCATGGAGGCAATGACCTTTGTGAAATTTCAAGGAGATTTCATTTACATTAAAAAGCTTATTGTTATTATTAATTACTAGTTCAGTAAAACCTTTTGACGTTGTCCGACAGCTCCCTTAATATTATCTCCCAGCCTTCAATTAAGTACATGAGTTGCGTATATTTATAAAGTAATAATAAATGAAAATAACCGGATATTTGAGTGATAGACAACACTAAATCCTATTATAAAATTGGTTTTGTTGTTTCCCATGTGCTTAAGCAAACTAAATTGAGATCCATATGCTAGACAATTCTCTGGGACCGACGGAAACCACAGGCCATAGGGTAGCTGGAATTAACTCGGTAGTCCCTATCAACACGTATTGGTGCCCTGCCAGGGAGGGAGATTGCATGAAATTCAGCAAAACAGTGTAATCCACCGGATGTACACTGGATTTAGATACTGAGATAAATCAAACATCTTTGGAGATGTCAGTCGTTCAACTTTTGGGCGTCCAATTTGCTATACGGGAATAAAGAACCAATAAACAAACAACAAATAATAATAATAACAACATACATTTATGTAGTGCAAAATCCATTAATACAAATGCTCAGAGGCTCTTTACTTAACAATAAAATGAAGAGGAAACTTTCAAAGAGATAAAAATAATATAAGCAGAGGCAATAAACTTATTCCACACTTTAAGTAGGGACTATTAAGAACGTTTACGTCAAAGCTTTCAAGCTTTCTTTTTTTTTTTTTTTTGAAAGCTACCTAAGAAGGTAAAGATTTTGTTGAAATTTTTGACGTAAACGTTCTTAATAGTTCCTACTTAAAGGCAAAGTATAAAATGTTTAGTTGTAAAACTGGTCTGCGTAGGATCTTTTTTGTCTTGACATCAAATTTGAGTTATCTTGACCATTTAATATCAATTAGTCACAAGATTTTCCACCCACTGTTTGTTAGTACACAATCTGAGACATGTACTGTCAGTAATGCTTCTCAGAATCAAATTTTTGGGGAGAAAAATTGTTATCTTTTTCCATAACTGCAGTACTTTGAAGTGAACAGTTTTTCAAAATGCATTATACTATCTAAAGCTGCTGTACTTCTTACCAAGTAAGTCTTTATTGCCATTAATTTTCAGAGTCATTACCAAGTGTATACAGACCCTGTCAATACTTAGGATTTCTGCTGTTATAGATGGATACAATTTCTTGTAGGAGAGATTAATTCATTATTAAGTTGGCTCTTTTCAATATCATATTTATTACTTTAATTTTCCACTCCACATTTTATCCAGACTATGCATGTTAATTTGTACTTCTTTGTGGTTTTACTTGTACGTAAATTTGTTCATTCACTTGAGCTCTGGATCCCCAATGAAAGCCTTTTACTGATGCTGACTTCTTGAACTATGTAGCCACTCCCTCTTTGGAAGTTTTAGAGCTCCATGCTAAATTCGCCTTAAATAAAGAAATCTACAATTGGAACTTATCCAACATTATAACAACTCAAGTTCCGATGAACATTATTTTCAAATCTTCTTTAGGTGCAGACAGCTACACCTGCTCCAGATCAGCCGAGGCTTTCGGAGTCTGCACCCTGATAAGAGCTGCTGCAGTACCTCCACGACGTGGTACCAGTAGCCGCAGGTGGCTGGCAGGCACAGCGACGTGTTTTCAACTTGGCTCATGAGCTTGCTTTTGCGGGTGACTCACATGTCCGTGTGTTTCCTGAAGATAATTTGTTGCAAATGTGCCCCCTTGATGCTCCAGTTTACCATGGAGATCATTCAGATTACCGTGTTGTGGCTCATCGAGGGTTGTTGTTTTGTTCATGTATGTTCATTGTGATCTGCAGAGAGAAACGCATTATGTCGTCAGGCAATACGTGTCTGATTTACTTTTAGGCATTCATTCAAATAATTACATCTCCATTTAATTAATGTTGGTTTCCTTTACTTTTAATTTATTCAATTTTACTTTCAGGAGGGAAAATCACATTAATTAAATAGAATAGTTTCAAAATTGAAATGATATTAGCAATAGCATTGATTAGTTCTAAATGAATGCTAAGTTATAATTTCCCTGAGAGATCGTACAATATTTAACTTCGGTTGTCTGAGTAATACAGGAATTACTGTGTCAGGAATGTGTCTTGATCAGCAACAGACTAGAGCTCTTAACGAATGTTTATTAGTGTTCCTGAAAGAAAGGTGTTATAATAACGGAGGCAACGGTGGAAATAAGACGAGTTATAGATTTAAATGATGTCTGGGTACAATGCCCTTTTCAGTCACAAACGAATGCTCAAATTAGAATTCCCCAGACTTCATCCAGTTCTGCTATGGTTAGAGCCAAGCTTTTTCCTTAGAGATTACAAACACCCGTACACAATTCCCACTTAAATGTAAGGTAAAAGGATACCACTCTTTGCTGAGCTAGAGATGGCAATGCAAAATCTTGCCCCCGAACCATGTGACATAGCAACACTGGAATTAGTCTGAGGAATTCAAATTGAGCAGTCACTTGTGACTGAACAAGGCAGTGTACCAGACATCATTTAAATCTATTTTGAAATGGCTGATTGCCTCCATGCCTCATATAGGTGCTCTTTGGCCTTTGTAAGGGAAAACAGCCTTGCCCTTAAAGAAGACAGTCTATCCCCCTCGGGTCTGATTCTTCCCGAGCTTACATGGATTTATGAAGTCATGCTTGGTAGACTTCATTCTTATCCCGCTTCACTATCCAGCGGAAATAAATCACAACGTGAATCTAATCCTTCCGTTAACTTCAACTTAACATTAGCAAAACAGTTTCTGTTAACATGACTTTTAAAAATCAAGGAGGATTTAAAAAACCAGTGTGCGTTGATAGTTTTGATCCCAAAGCTGACTTGACATTTTCCAAAATGGCTAGATTAAGTGTTGCCTTTAAGTTTCTGATCAACAGTAGTTTTGGTTGTGGATGTCTTATACGTAATAGAGGAGGGTTATATTTTGGGTGATGATCAACAGCTAACAGTGTTGCAGTAACAGTGTAAAAAGGTTGTACCTGAAAATTAACCTGATTCAAAACAATCTGTACATAAATCTAGAAAATAAGCAAACAAAGCACAGATTTAAAAAAATCACATGTCCGAGAATCAAAGGGATTTCATAAAAATTGAATTGTTTGTTTTACTGAACTGAAACAAAATTTTAGTTCCTAGTCACTTAAGAACAGACTTGACTATGACTGACTGGGATGCCAAACCCTTGGGATTAAAGGCCAGGGTTAGGAGCCCTACAGCTTCTCCAGACAGACCCAATGTTTTTAATCATTAAAACTTTCTCTCTCTTTCTCTCAGGATCACTGATGGTGCTCTTACTTGTAGAAAGTATTAGTGAAGTCACAAGACTTGTGTAGAAGGTAGGATTTACAATTTCATTTCATTTAGTGGTTTGTATTGCATGTGTGCACAGCCACAATCATGGGTACACATTTTGTTTTCTCCATTTTATGAACAACAGTTTGAAAACCACTGCAGTTATCTCAATGTTATTTATATATCAATTAACAATCGTTGTGTCAATGAAGAATAAAAAGTACTTAGTTTGTCGAAAACAATATCTGCAAAGAGTTACTCAATATTTATATGTCTTTGTAACAAAAAGTGTACCCATCTTTGTGGCTGTGCACATCGCTAAGTATGCCATTGGAAAGCATTTGCCGCATAGAATTCAGAGACACTTGAATGTTCTCTGTTCATGGGAGCACGTCTTGATAAATTCCTACTTGTTTATTTCACATCTATGAAGATATGATATTTCAATGTGAAAGAGTGGTGCCCTAACCACAAACTCTATAAAGGAAACAAACACTGTTAGTGTACGAGTTCTATTCAAATAGTTTTGTTTCCCTACAGTAAACTAGAGGCAGGGCTAGGGGAAGGATTGTGGACACATTTTATGTAATGCTATGCCTTATTGCAATTCCAGATGGTCCTTTTTTGTTGTAAACGATTCGGTGAATTTTCTCTCTACCCTTATAGAATGGTTTATTACAAAATTGTCATAAGCAGCCACATGCTGAATTGCAACAATTCACAATAAAAAGGGAAAACAATACAGAAAACAGAAGGAAAAAGCAAAACTTGGGATCTTTCTTGAGATTGTTATTAGTTGTGTGGATGCATGTGGCTAATGTAATGCGTATGAAGAAGCCTGGTGAAAAAGGTTGATCAAGGTTTTTGAAGCGCAGACCTTGCTCACCCTCGATCCTTCCTGTATCAGCCAGTAGATCCATAAGGTCCATAGATCACGAGACAATGTCTCAGCCAATTTTTCGAACAATAATCCCTGAGGCATCTCAGGCAGGAACAACTCTGCAGCTAAGATCCTCATCAGCTAGGTCTTCTCATTCAAAGTATGAAAGTTATCAAACATGTCAAATGTAAAGCATAATATGACATCGCCAAGCAGCTGAGGGAGTCAACGAACAACTGGCAGGGTCATTATATTGACGCCCCTAAACAACCCCAACTTTTTTCCTTGGTGGTTAAAAATAGTCAGCACTATCACTTGACTTTTCACTATACAAGGTCAGGTGTAATCAATTTGCTGTGGGCAGGTGATTAGTTCCCTTGCATTAACTACCATATTCCTGGAATATTAATTTATCTGTGTTATAGCGAGACCTCCCATGAATATCTTTTGGAGAGCTTTGCACCTTCCACTTGAAAAAGCCTGGGTATAATTCTGCTTCATCATTGCCCTATATTACACAACCTCTGCTGATATCCTAGTTATCAATGCAGTCTGTGGAATCCCACGTTATCGCTCACAATTTGAGCTGATCTTGGCCGGGACAAAAGGCGGAGATATTGTTATCACTTGACAGTCACAGTACAAAGCCCCGAGAAGGCAGAGCCTGACTAAAATAGCTCATTGGTTCTTATTTATAGGAATCATTGAAGCAATGGATGCTATAAATAGATGCATCCACTTATTTTAGCTATATATGGTAAGCAGACTGTCTCGGCAGGAATCAGTTGATTACGCATGTCACTGTAGGCAAACATAAGGAAATAGAGCACCTCGGATTGAGCAGTGTACGTACGTCACTAGCCGGCTGTTGGGACACACGATGTTCAGCACAGGCATACTGTAGTTCAATGGCATGGAGCCGTGGGGGAAAGCCTCTTGAACTTGCTATTCAGTGTTGCACTTCTATAGCAACGGTACACGTAATACCCTGGCCACATTGTTAATGTCATCGTAGCTGTGAACGATATGGCCAATTGAATAGAAGTCTGTGGGAAAATATTTTTTCTGCTCAGTTAGTATTGGGGGGTTCTTGCATTGGGATAACAGTTGTATACCAAATAGCATTATGACAAGTTTCCAGAATTTGTTTTCTTTTTTAAATGACGTGCACGGTTACTGCTTTTTAAAAAACATACAAGAATCTATATTAGATCATAAGATATGTTGTTGTTTTTGTTTTTAGGGGGTGGCGATAGTCAACACTAAGTTGTTTTGATTATTGATTTGGATTCTTCCTGGAAAATTTGTGTGAAGTGCATGTACATGTAGCAGCGTTTAGACACAAACAATTTTGAAAATAGTCCACAAAAGTTCTCATAATATGAAAAATATTTTTGTGTAGTTGACACTTTGGTTATACTTTGGAAGATGGAGGATGGCATGTTTTTCATTAGATGTTGTATTTTGGGCCGTTTTAGTGTACAATCTAGAGAGCATGGTCTTTGTCTTTTTTTTGTAACGTGATATGCTAGCTTCTGCATGGGGGAGTAGGACCGGAGAGATCAGACTGATTTATGGAACATTTCAAAGTCAAAGTCACTGCACATCCCTATTGTACAAGATGCATATATGATATATTCTTTATTGACTGAGATGAACCGCTCTGGAATTCCATCCTGCTGGTCCAGGCATTCAAACAAACAGGGCTCCAGGGAAGCCGTTACATGCTGCCACGCAGCGCAACTCAACGCAATCCAAGCCGTGTAGTCGTGCCTGGAATGTCCCACCATTTAACGTTGTTTTAGATTCTCCCCATGCCGTGGGCTTCAGGAATGTGCCTTGACCCTATACTGTCTCCAATTTTTCAACTTTGCATGAGGACTTTTTGGAAAACTAGTACAGGTATTTTTTTCTTCTTTTTCCTTTTTTGTTTTTACGTCAGAATAAAATGCATGGAATTTTCTGTGTGATGTGCTTTCATAAGTTTTGTGTGTGTGTGTGAAGACATGTAGTCATGTATGGTATGTGCACATGGAGAACTGTATTCAATATTGTAAGACGTTTTTAAAAAGTAGCTTTTAGGGGGTGGTCAGGAATTATCTTCTTTTAAATCATCATCGTTTTTCAGTATTAGGTTTATGGTGTCTAAAACACACCTGAACATATATTTTAGGGTCCAAGTTTATTTTTGTTAGGTAAAATTTGACGCAATCACCAGCACCGTTTACCAAGTTTTACTTGGACTTTGGAGCTCGGAGGTACCTGGCTCCAGCAGGTGAGGAACTACACGTCATCAGTACTACATGTACATGACCATGGAACGTGCCCTTGCTGTCCAGAGGTACATGTACATGTACACTAGACCATGAACTCTTCCACGGAACATAATTGTTCAGATGTCCAACTAATGACATGCAGGCAGTCATGCTTGCTCACAAGCAGGTGCTGGCATTCAGTACAAAAATAAATGCCCAGATGGTTTTGAATGAAGGTCTATGTTTGTAAACCCTTGTTTATGTAGTGACACGTTTGCGCACACATAATTTAAGATGAGGTTATAACTGTACAGCAACATGATGCCGGGATGCGTTTACAAAATTGGTCTCCTCAGGATTAAAAAAGTATCAATTAAAGCTTACGACCAAGCAACAATAATATTGCATTATTATAAGAAAAAGATTGTTACCTTGCAATGGTTTTATTCCCTATTCCATCTATTTTTCCGAGCAATGAAATGTTGACATTTTGTTTACTTCTTCTGCCAAGTGATTTGTTTCTGTAAATTGTACTATGCATTCTGGCGATATACAGTACATGTATGCTATTAGTACAACAATTAGAAACAACACGAAGTTAAATGAATATACATTGAAATACAATAGGTTTTCCTGAATAGTGAGATCAATAGTTTCATTATCATAAGTTTATGAATCCAGGCCTGGAAGTACACGGAGGCCATGGCCTTCATTGCCCTGGTCTTGGCCATAGTGCCCCTTCAAAAGTTTCCCATAGACTTAAAGATTTTCCAATGGAGGATGTTTTTGCCCTAGCCTTGCCCTCTCAAAGATGAAAGAGTGTATCACCTTTTTATGCTGTCAATTAGTGAGTTTTTTAATGGGTGAAATCATTTGAATTTATAGTGAAAATTGTTGGAGTATTTTAAGTAGTGAAAAACAGAAGTTGAATAATGCATTGTGTAGGGCCTATATATTTGAATGTAAATCTAAAAGATCTTGTCTATATATTGGTCATTATTTGTTAGTATTCAACCAATAACTGTAGCACTCAGTTCCATTTCCCACAGCGACACTGTGTTAATCCCCCTGTTATTGTTTTTCTGTGAATTTTGACTTTTCTTTTAAAGCACATTTGCTTACTGAAAAACCAAGGAAACCTCAAAGAAGAACTAGTTAGAAATGATAACTCATTCATAAAGGGAGTTGAATGGAAGAACCTGGTCTTTGCGTCTGTTTACAAGGCCCCTCGTACGTCCCATATGAATGAAGGCATGACGTCGGCATTGAACTATAGCCATGTTTGGGAACCTTGTTGTCATGTGGCTGCAGTACAGTCAAAACACATGCAAAGAGAAAGCTTAGTATTTGTAAAAAAAGTTTGTTTTGATTGAATGGTCTTTTGTTGTTTGTTGTGAGTGCAGCACATGGATTAAAGGGAGGGTATGTATACCTTTGGTAAATACTCCAAAAATTAATGACCATAAAAACTTACTTGGTAAAATGCACTGCATCTGTTGTTAATGTGTACAAATTTTTTTAAATGATTCCATTTGAGGGAATGTGGTTTTATAGAGAGGGATTCAAAAATATTTCAATCTGAGAAACGTTTCTGCATGAAACGTTTCTCAGATTGTGTATTCCAATTACGGATTATTGTTCCTGTGTGGACATAACCGCTCCAGATTTTCGGCAATATCTTAAAAACGCTAGCACCTTGGATTCTTTTGTCTGATTTATTTAATAATCTTGCAATATTTAAGTGAACATGAAAAAATGATTTTAAAGTATTAATTGTTTAAATTCACCTCAAATAAGGCTAATTATGACCTGAAATGCCTTCTATGAGAATACTTGTAAATTTATATGTAAATTTATATTCAAAGTGAAAACTGCCTGGTGTAAGGAGTAAGCGTTAATAGTCAATCAATTGATTGTTTGTGTGTATGTTTGATATTGATGTTTTGGTTTCCAATTATCCAAATGGACACCTGTAGTATTCTGAGCTACATTTAATTCAATGTAAAATTTCATACATTTTCTGTCTGCTGTCTTGATTAAAATGCACATCATCATTCATGCAATTTGGACAAACGCATGTCATGAGAGAAAATTCAAATGAACAGTGGAAATTGAAATTAATCTCATATTGTAGTCATTAAATGAACAAACCATTGAAAAAATCATCTGTCCATTTCCATGTATTTTCACGTATTCCTAGAAAAATGTAAAAAAACCTATGCATACAAATTTATGTATAGGTTTTTACATTAATTTTTTTATATACAAACAGTGTTTTTAACAATGTTGTGTGAGGGGAACATTGATTGTTTGTATGTTTTATGTTTTTGTTTCCAATTACCAAAATGGATATAGAATTCTGATAATTCTTCTTCTTCTTCCTTTTGAGTGCAGCCTTCATGATTGAAGATAAACCACTGCCAGACACACCGGGGCGAACCCCTTCTCTTAGCGATAAGTGTGTACTGGGGTCTTTTATGTGCATTGATAGTTTTTATAACAACACACGGGACCTACAGCTTTACGTCCCATCCGAAGGACGAAGCAGTAATGGTTAAGTGTCTTGCTTAAGGACACAAGTGTCATGACTGGGACTCGAACCCACACTCTGCTGATCAGAAACACCAGAGCTTGAGTTCGGTGCTCTTAACCGCTCGGCCACGACACGCCACCATTAACTGAGTTAATATTCTTGATATTAACTGAGGTTTGTGTTCCTTCTCATTTTGACTGAACTGTGCCTGTCCTTTTCAAGTTTAGTTTTCAAGTTTAGTTTTGGGAAGCTACAATGTAGTGTACTTGTACTTAGTAGATATAATGAGTCATGAATGTGAGTCTGATCTCACCATAGCAAAGTCTCTCACGATGAATGCTTTCACATTATCACTAACTGCAGAAGTTGTGATACAAAACCTGCATACTATATGACCACTAGAGGGGGCAGTGGTATGCTAATCTTATCAGAAAATTGGGGAAATTACATCAAACTGTGATTTTCGGTTGCAGTAGTTACGTGTGAGAGCTACTTATGTACAGTACAGAAATGTGACCGCAGTAAAAGAACTTCATGATGTAAAGCAGGGCTCGAATTTGGGGGAAAAATCCACAAGACCACAGGGCTTGTTGCTCAGAATTTTTACTGGACCGGAACATTTTTTACAAGACCGAAGTCATATGAGAAGAAAAAATCCAAAACGCAACAAAAACACACCAAAACTTGTTTTTTCATACTGCTGCGCCTGTGTAAGTTTTTCACTTGCAGATTGCTTAACAGGCAGTTTTGGCTTTGAAACCCCTTCCAGAAATTTCCACATACCTTCTTTTTACACGATGATTGCTGCCATAGAAAAAATGAAAATAAGTTTTGACGATCATTTTGACAGGACAACAACATTGTCAAAATTTAACATACGAAGCATGAAAAGACGTGTGGAAACAATACGTTACTTTTAATCCATGCAACACAGGGATGTGTGGTGTTGAAAGAATACAACCTATACGCCATTAATACGATTTCAACACTGTATAATTCGTTGGTGTAAGGTATCAGACTTTAAAGTGACATCATGCCATGCACATGGTCAGTGGTGAACGAACGAAGCGCTGTACTGTGGTGTCCTGCCGGGCACCAGTACAAACATCACGCATGCACGGCGGGTGCCGATCGCTCGTCCCACTGGGCGCCTAAAGCATGGTTTGAGCCCAGTGCAGTGGTCGTGGGCATGAGCAAACTCTGGATAGGGAACTTTGAAGCACGAAGAACGGTCGGCCGGGTTGGATGTTCCGCGCTCGGAAATAATTTGACGCCAACAAATAAAACAAAAAAAATTCAAATTGAGATTTAAATACATTTACTTAATGAAAGATTATTCATTTCATGTAATGATAATACTTTTATTATGTTAAAATAAACTTTAAAAAACACAAGACCGCCGGACTTGTTCAGTATAAAGTTTACTGGACCGACGCTAAAATCACTGGCCTCGGGCCTGCGGTCCAGTGTTAATTTCGAGCCCTGTAAAGTATAGGAAGCTACATGTGTAGTGGAGGGCATTTGTAAATAATTTGAACAATTGTGATTGTTATCATTGACATACTGCTAAAACCTATATGTAAATAGCTTGCTTGGAGAATTTGACTTAATTAAGATTTGACCAATTATTTTGTATAGTCTTGTGTGGTTGGGGGGGGGGTTGCTTTTAATTTCAAGGAAAAATGTTTTTAAAACGACTTGTCAATTGAGTAATGTTTTTTCTTAATTTTTTTCTTCATCTTCTTGAATTTGTAATTTGTTGTTGTTTGTCCCTTTTAGTCCGGCAGAGGAATTTTGTTAACGGTTCATAACTGACTTTCGGTAATATTCAATCAAAACGGCCTTGAATTTGACTGACGAGAAATTCCTCCTTGGAATGTAAAGATCCAGTAGTTGTCTTAGGGAGCCCATTCCTATGCATATTGATAAAAACTTGTATCAAATGTGCCATGGTATTTTTATCCCAAAACCCAATCTCTGTACTGCCCATCATCTGGTTTAATCGCTTCAAAGAGCAAACATTTTTGAACAGCTGATATTGTGCAAAACAATACACCATACAAAAGAATGGATGTACAGTCATTTGTTTTTTTCACACTATGCACAATGCAGTATGCACAATGGATGTGATTTTCGGCCTACATGTAGGCCTAACTGCTGTTTGTGTACAGTTTAGCTTGTGTTTTTGTGGGAGAGTTTTGCATTTTGATACCTGTGTGCATGTATAGAGACAATTCTTGCTCTGAGTTGCCTAAAAACTGATATGGATATCGATAATGTTGCACGCTTCTGATAGTGTTTACTTTGTGCTTTGTTTCCAAGTGTCCATATGGGCCCAATTTCATAAAGCATGTAAGCACAACAACTTGCTAAGCACAGAAAACTCTTGCTCAGGAAAAATAGGTTACCAGCCAAAATACCATACAGTTACCATTGCTGTGACTGGTATCCCACTCATGTCTTGCTTAGCAAAGAAATTTGCTAAGCAGATATTCTGCTTAACAGCTTTATGAAATTGGGCCCTGTACTGTACCTGTGTATTTGACCAATGATATTGCAACCATTTCTCTCTTCATGTATTCTACTAATACATATAAAAGTCAATGAAAAATACTGATTCTCTTGTGATCAAAGGATTAGTGCCCCATTTTGTGGTTCAGCTTACTGCAGAATTATGTGCTTAAGGGCCATAGAATAATTCACCTACATAGGGTGACCTACAATGTAAGCATATAATTCAATAAGTAAGCAGAGCCATGAAATTGGACACTGATTGTGTTGCTGTTGCTGTTCATGTTCGATTCATGTACATTTTTTTCTATAGACCTCAAAAGTTGTGGGTTTGTACAAATCCTTTTTATAGCTCCATGGTACAATGTATATGAAACCAAAAGTGTTCAACTCACTTTATTGATACTGTAGGTAGGTACGGTAGCGAAGGTCAGAGCTAGGATTTGGGATAAGTGTCCATAGTTTGATTGTGGGTCATATATGTTTAGACCATGGATCTTGGTCAGTAGACCAAGAATCTTGGACTGTTTTGGACCCTGGATGTAAACATTAGTGACCCTCAAAACACCATCAAGTGATTGGACCACAATGATCGATCACCCAATGAAGCGAACTTGTGCCACTTGTTGCTCTATTAATAGAATCGGCCTGGGCCTGTGAATTGAGACATGACCTGTGACCCTGATCCTACAGTGTAATTGAAGCTCGTGTGGTTGGTGATGTGAAGACTGAACTCAGTCATAGAGGGCTGTGGTATTGTAAAGGTAGTTCCTACATACATCATTCATCAAGCCTGTACATAAGACAGTGATTGCTATATAGACTGATTAGATGTTCAAGTATACGATGCATACAAAATCTTTATACTCGTTGATGACCATACACTCTTAAATACACGATGATTTTCACTTAAAGGTAGGGTCATATATTGATTTTTGGCAACGTAATGCTTGTTTATAGGCAAAATTGTAAAGAAAAATATAACAAAAGCCATGTGTGAAAAGTTTCAGCTGAATACAGTGTCTACTTGCTGTGTTACTGTATTGTCACAAGAACGTCAAATCCATCCACGTTTAGCGAGGTGAAAGCGGGTACCAACCGCAACTCTGGCCGCAGCATTCGCGAATGAACACCAACCCTCATACATCTGAGAAATGATTCATGCATGAATCGTTTCTCTCAGTTTCAAGTGTTTGTTTTTGTGAAAAATTATCCAAACCATTTTATTTCAAAGGGAATCCTTTCTCATAATAGTTTATACTATCGCTAGCTGCAGTGCTTCTCCCCAAGTAAGTTTTCATGGTCATTATTTTTTTGGAGTATTTACCAATCTATGATCCTACATGTACATGTATGTGTAAGGTTTTTTAAATTGTAAATAATATTTTCAAACTTTTGTAGGGAAGGAGTTCACATAATAGTTTTATTTAATACCCTTTATGGAAATAATGAAAACTTTCCATGTGTAAATTTGAACCTTAAAGGCACTGGACACATTTGGTTATTGTCAAAGACCAGTATCCTCACTTGGTGTATCCCAACATGCATAAAACAACAAACCTGTGAAAATTTTGGCTCAATTGGTCATCGAAGTTGCAAGAAAATAATTAAAGAAAAAACACCCTTGTTGCACAAATTTGTGTGCTTTCAAATGCCTGAGAAAGGCTTCAGGCCTAAAGTCTTTTTCAGATTTAAATATTTTTAGTGAGAAATTACCTTGATCTTAAAAACTATGTTATTTCAAAGGGAGTCCGTTCTCTAAATGTTTTATACTATCAACAGCTCTCTGTTGCTCGTTACCATGTAAGTTTTGATACTAATATATATTTTGAGTAATTACCAAACCTGTGCAGTGCCTTTAAGGGTCATATCTGCTTATTGCCAACTTGGTTGTTTCCTTATTGGGTGGAGCTTGTATTGTTACATCACATTATGCTTAGCAATTATGATCTCATTAACTTAATGAGACAAAACTTCAAAAGTACCACACCTACATTATAACTGTATCATGGGAACAATGATTTCAGACCGGTGTGAAGTTGTTGAGGAGTCTGATTAGCATGTGTCTTTCCAGTCGACTCAGTTAGAATGGCAGCTGTCAATAGTTTCAATCTGGACTGATGACGGTTGGTCCAACTCCCAAAGTTATCTGGTCATGACTGGACCATTATTCATAGTCAGGGACCATCTGATGTGGAGGGGCGGGGGAGATGTTTCAGGGGGTATGCAGAGCTCGAATTTGGGGAGAAAATCCATAAGATCGCAGGGCTTGTAGCTCAAAATATTGTCTGGATCAGACATTTTTTTACAAGACCAGATTCGAAATAAGAAAACAAAAAATTACTGGCACAGTTTAACTTGCATTTAACTGCTTTTATATGAACACAAACTAAGACGAGTAAGAGAAGATTTGTCTCATTTGTCTTAATGGTATTAAGTATACTTGATTACTCGTAGAATTTAAGGTAATTTATCAGACCCAAAGTCAACATTTAAACAAAATTTGTTTTTGTTGTTCAATTGAAAAACACAAGACCGTCCGAATGTCAGGTCATGAGTTTACTGGCCTGACACTAAAATCACTGGCCTCGGGCCTGCAGTCCAGTGTAAAATTTGAGCCTTGGTATGTTTGGGTCCCCTCCCACATTGGAGCTGTGGAAAATGTTGTGACTTTGTCCATTGTACAAGGCATCTTCATTGTGAAAAAAAAAATTGATTGGGTGATGCCAGTGGCTATCACATACCATTTTTCTTTTATGAGAATGTGATAATACTGCAGGGTTTTTCCTGTTAAATTTTCTCTTTTTTTAGTTTACTAGAATGAATCTGCAACAATTAGGCAATGATACAATTCATCAGGGGCTTGGGCTACTTGTCTTTTTACTCAAAGAGCATTCAAGCAGGAAATTAGTTAAATAGATTGATGGATAGATATATCTAGATGCAAATTGTATTATCCCACACTGGGATCATTTAAACTGGCCGTGTTTCAAATAGTACAGACAAGACAAAAAGACTAAAATATAGATCATTAAACAAGCTGACGGGTAGACTGAACCAATTAAAGGAAGGAATAACCTTATATAAAATAAGAAATAATTATTTAATGGTATTTGTAAATAATAAATAGACTATGCTAATAGAAAAATGGGGATCTGCTCAGGAACTGGGAAACATGTTCCTGCTAAACTATACTTTCTAGTTGCTATACAACTATTTGCAGCTGGGGAGGGGAGGGGTGAGGGTGGTTCACCAGACATAATCTACTTTACATACAGTTTGATTTATGGTTTGAGACTAGGTCCGAATTGGCAGCGGTTACGGCTAGATTTCTGCGTTGAAGAATAGGACGTCCTTAGCAACAGCCGTAGCCGTAGCTGTAGTTGCCAATTCGGATGTGGCCATAGTTTGCAGCAAATAGCTTAAGGCTTCTCAACAGCTAATTGTTTTTGCTTTGGTTGAGTTGGTTCCATCATAATTCTTAACCCTACCAAGCCCTTATTTAATGGTTTGTGAAATTTGACAATATGCCTTTATAATGCTACCACAATCCTTGTCAGTCTTCCCTATCTGCCATCAGCATTTATGAATACTGATGTTCATGAAACTCCAACTGAACCAAACTGTTTCCCCTTCAAACCTTGCTTTTGTTTCACTTTAGAATGAGAGAAAATGTTTTGAATGAGGTAAAGAGAAGCTTAGATCTGCAAGAAGCTAAAGGGCTGGAAAATAAGGGTGTTATGTTTGAGGAGTCCAGCCCCTAAATGGTGTACAAAATGGAATTTCTAATTAAGCTGTAGGTTTAATGTGATTTTAATGTCGTTGTTAATGAGGCTTGGAGCTCATTTTGGTTTGCATGCGCGAAGGGCGATACATGTACACTTGTAGTCTAGGGTATGTATTTTTTCCTCTGTGGTTTATAGTGGAAGGAAAACAGGAAATGGGGTTAATTTAGTGGAATTTCAAGAGCCCTTCCTTTCTTAAATGTCAATGATGTTCAAAATACAATGTGCATTTTATGGCACATTTACTTCAACATGGATTATGCTTAAATTGTTTTTACATCCGTCACTTAAACAAATAAAAAAGACCTGTGCATTGTATCGAAGCAGAAGCACCATTCACAATGGGCCCAGTTTCATAAAGTTGTTAAGAAAAAAAAAATTGGCAATAAAAATTCTTGCTAAGCAGAAACAGTTTACCATCCAAAATGCCATATTAATGTGCACTGTTTGTGACTGGTTCCCTGCTTAGTTTTGCTCAGCAGACAATTTGCTAAGCACCATTTCCTGCTAAACAGCTTTATGAGATTGGGTCCTGGCTTGTATCCTATTCTCCTAAGCAGGATACATCTTTTCTAATCCAATTTGGTTTTGCTTACCAGCTTTACGAAACTGGGCTGTGATAAAATGTGCCCCAGTATTCTAGAGTGTCTGGATAAGCTGTTTGCGTCCTCTTGACCATCTTGGCTCAGGATCACCTGTCTCCACTGGCCTCAAACTCTAAATACATAATTTCCTTTTGAGGAAATCTGCAGAAATTTAAAGGGGCTGTATACCGCAAAGTAGCTCCCCCAAGAGGGATTCAGTTATTAAATCATGGAAGAACTAATCCATTATGCTTGTCAAACAAAACAAAGTCATATAAACAAATTGACACTTTGCTTTCCAAGCTTTCAGAGTGTGTGAAATCTTGACAGCTGTTTTAAAGTTAAGGTGGTACGATAGCGATTCCACTCTAATAACGGTACATCATGTGCTATAATACGTACCTAGTCCATACGCAGTCATGGTTTGATATTATTGTACATTTGTGGAAAAGACACATGGGTCATTGCAGAGGCAGCCAACATTACATCAGTATCGGCAAATTAGTTGAACATTCCAACCTTGCCCAACATTCAACCAGAACTGTTTAAATTTGTGATGTTTATCTGTATTTGTGTTATAAATAACCTATTGGTGTCAGCTGTCTTCAATGTACATTTTAAACTTAATGTTTATAGACAGTGCAGGCATGATGCTTCGTTTTTGATAGGGCAAGGGTGCCAAGGTGTTTTCTTCTTGGTAAAGGGCACCTGTGGAAATTGTAAATGTTTGCTGGAAGTTGGAACAAAGGGCACCAAGGCAATGACATGGGGCAAGGGAGGCAACTGCCCCCTGTGAAGTATCAGGCCTGACATAGTTTATTTGTTAAAAGGTTGCTTACACCAGTACATGTAGTTACACTGTCAACTTTCAATCCATTGTTTCACTTACGTGTGTTGTGATGATTCCTTGCTTTGTGGTACAACAAGAGAAATTGTGACAAGATGGTACACCTACATTAAGGGTAGCATTATTTACAAGACAATGAATCATCCATTATAGACTAGACTCCGAACTCAAGAAATTTAAAGGTATTTTTCAAAACCGCGATTGGCTTGCTTATTTAGAAGATAAGTGGCTGTTCTAAATTGAACAAAGACAATTTAAACACAAAATTCGTTTTGAAGGATTTGTAAGGATTAATCCAAAATTAACAAGTTCATGGCTAAGGTCATTACAAGGTGAATCTTCAAGGAACCTTCATCTTCAAGTATATCCTTGTTTTAACAACCCTTTTAATTTCAAACCCTATCACAGATTGTGACCTACATTTTATATCTCTCCAGATCATAGATTCATCTGACAATTGGAGTGGTCAGTTTTATGATTAACTAATGGACTTCAGTAAGCCTCTGTAATCAATTCAATTTTGTATTATCATTTTTTTATCTTAAAGGCAAAAGAACTTTTTCCCACCCAAGAAGGGCCCACTTATGTGAACCATGGTGTGTTTCGTGGTGGAGTGATATGGATGGTGGACTTTGGGCAAAATTTATCTGGGAAAAAATTGTTTTATCCACAAAGGAAATGGTCACATATTGCTATTTTGGGTTTTAATGATTTGACATGACATGCGTTTGTGGTTTTTGGCCCAGTCATTGTATATTACCACATGAAGAAAATACCATTTTGCAACCTTTCTGAAAAACCTATACGGTTTACCCTCTGAAGAAGTAATTTGTTTGGAAAAAATTTTACATTTCAAAATAAATTGATGGGTTATACACAAGAAGATGGTATACTTTCAGATGGAAAACATATTTCTTGTTTGTAAGAATAACTAAACAAAAACCATAGGAATGATTAACAAATCACGTTGTCGTCTTATTCTTCTGCTGAAACAGTCTGATATTTTTAAATTACAATAAGACTAGTATTCTCAACTGCTATTGAGGGTTAAACCATGTAAGTAGTGCTTTGTTGATCAAAATGACTTAAAATGGTGGCTCCTTGTACATGTTCCTTGTCAACAGAGGGCCTGCTTCTTAAGTCATCTACATATCAATATATTCATCTGAAGGTACACTTTATACGTGTACAAACATTTATTTTGGTGCAAAGAAGCCTCTTCAACACTCTAGCATAAGCCAAAATTGAGCCAAAATTATTGTTCTGAAATTAAAGGCAATGTCAAAAATGTTGATTAAATATTAGTTTTGAAACCTTACTGGAAGGAATCAGACATTCTCCCGTTATTTGAAGAGTAAACATTCATGTTTGCATAATTTTGTTTACTTACCAACATGTTTCAGTGACATTTCAAATTATAGCACATTCCTGAACATCATGTAATCTATGTATTGTCATACCAATGTATATTGGTCAGTACAATCAAGAAGCGTGAATGATGTTAACGCATCATTGCATTTCAATAAGAGGGTCATTTCAAGGTTTTTAATCTTTCAAACTACAAGTTGAAGAAAGAAAGTTATTACTTTTGAACCAAAGAAAATTTGAATATTTTTATCATTAACTAGTCACTATTGTACTGTTGGATTTCAAATCAGAAACAAATGTTTCAACATTGTTTTTGTACTGATAAAGAGGAAGCTGGGTGTGTTATAGGTGCGAACAGATTCCGTTCTGTTTGGCCTTATGCTGTAGTTCTTGTTTTACTCAGCACTGCGTCCACCAGCCCCACTCCCTTTTCTCTCTCTAATTTGTTGCAAAACAAACTGCACAAAACGCATGAGTCAGGATGAGATGGCTGGACTCGGCTGGCAGGAAAGGCTCCATTAGCCTATAGGAAGATCAAGTCAAGGGGTGCTGGGGCACAGACGTGGGGGTAGCTTCCTGGAGACCAGGCAAGTGGTTAAACTGCCCCAGTTGTGAGGAAATTCTCTCCACGTATGTCCTGTCACTAGCTGGCAGAGGCCTTGCCTTGCTCCGATGCCACGGTTTAAATTATGAGTGAATACTGAATAATGTTAAGCTTTCTTGTTCAATTGCAAAGTTAGCAGTATCTCTATGAAGAAGTACAATATTCTGCAGTGAATCTTAAATTGAACAAAATGGCAAACCCATAGTTGTTCATATATTCCATAACAATATAACACATATAATTTGCTTTACAATATAATATTAAGCTGTCCTCTTCTAAAAATTGTAATCTCCTCTTAAATTACATGAAGAGTTGCAGGTTTAATCCTACCTCGTAAAAAAACCTGTGGTTTAGTTTTGTTACAATGCTCTGTGTATATTGCATATGATTGTCCCAGTATATTAACTGTGAGACAAAAGCTAAAATGTACAGAGTGTTTTAAGTTAAGTTTCATTTTGCTGTGATTATTATTATTATTAATACGTATCTGGTAATTAAATCAAGGATGCCTCTTAAGTGAACCTAATCATTGTAGCTCAGAAGCCTGAGGAAACCTGTAAACAAGGGTGCTTGCTATGCGAACCAGAAACACCAGGGTTAACCCCTACTCTTCCATGATAAGTGTTCTGGGTTCTTTTTGGTGCTCTTCCAATCCTAGTACACAGCTTAATGTCCTACAGCTTTAATGTCCCATCCGCCGAAGGACAAAGCAATTACATGTATGGTAAAAGTGTCTTTCTCAAGGACACAAGTACCATGACTGGGACTTGAACCCACACTGTACTGATCAGAAACACCAGAGCTTGAGTCCGGTGCTCTTAACCGCTCGGCCATGACACACCCGTAATAAAACATCCTTTTTAATTAGAATTTCATGTTAAAACATTGAAAGCTAATTTTGCATTTTAATAAACTTGAAAACCTTAGAGTTTGTGAAACAGAGAAGAATTAAGAAACATAACTTTTCTTTGAGACCTTAAACTGACTCCACTGTGCTCATTAAAAATAACAATTTTGGACAAATAAATTGGCTTGTAAAAATGACATAATAGCCACAGTAAAACTGTGATATGATTGAAACAAACTGTTTAAGAAAAATTCTAACTTCATAGTTTCAGTCTACACTTTGTAACAAAGTCCTACCACTAATGCTTTCCCTGTTGTTATGTCTTTCACTGTACACATTCATATTTTGTTCAAAAATTAGACCATTGGAGGACACTGAGGAAGCATTTTCTAATTTCAAAGGAGTATCCAGAAGTAACAAATTCAAAATTTGTTCTTTGTTCAGATACAGTACCTGCTTGTTTTATAAATACTTTGATTTTCTGGAACACAAGACAAAGGTGATCACAATTGAGATGGAATGATTTGACAAAACTTTGAATTGTATGAATTCTGCAACAATTAAAGTCATAGATACATTATTTTTTCTTTTTCCCCCTGATAATTAATCAAATTAAAATTATGTCTTCAAGAAAAAGTCCTTTAAGATATGATATGAGAAGTCTGTGATGTTCAAGAGAAACCTTGTTAGTTATAATTGGAAGCAGGGAGGAATGCTGGACATTTTGTTTGGTAATCTAAAGAAAAACATAAATGTTTAGACCAGTGGCCTTGCAATCAATTGTAAACCATGTAAACAGCATCAACCTAAAGATTGTTATTATTTTGAGAAATTGTTGTTTGATAAAGGCTGTTTAGTTATCATGGGAAAACTAATGATTTTTAGCTCTTTTTGCTGAGTAAACAGACTTTTGGTTCTGTCATAAAACTGTCCATTTCCCACTGGATTTATCATAGCTTTTAATCCAACTGATTTCATTTTGCATGTGAACCAAATGTGTATTTTAACATCAACCGTTCCTTGGCTGAGTAATCTTTGAAAAGATTCCCTTTCTTTTGCTATTCAATCGGTGAAGCCACTGGGAAATCAAGAGTCTTTGTAGCAAACGGCTCACTTAAAAATAATACCTCACAACCATTTTGTATTTAATCACTAAATGTTGCAACGATTTGTGCACTTATCAAATGAAAAGGGAAAAAAACGTGAGGAGACTTTGTTGGCAGTTCAATTAATTATCAATATTTTTGAATAAAGAGAACCCACTGGGGAGGTAGTAAGAACATTTTGCTGGGGGAAAAAAGTTTTTCATGGATGCATGATTAAAACTTGACCTGAAGTTACACAAAAGAGATATTGTTTTGTAACTTCTTCTTAAGGTAAGTAGATGTACTTTATATAACTTCTTCTGCAGGTAAACATGTACTTTCTATCAATAACCTTTATGTAATGTACAAGATGTTCATGTCATAGACCAAGCTTTACTGTTTCAAGATAGGGTCATCGTTTGGTTTTTGTCAATGTATTGCTGATTTACAGACAAAATTATCAAAAAAGATACAATAAAATTCACTTCTGAAAGTTTCAGTTGAATACGGTCTTTATTTGTTGAGAAAACAGAAAAAAACTGTCATTGTATTTTACAAGAACGTTGAATCAATCAACAATTAACGACAGCGGGTACCAACCGCATCTCTGGCAGGAGCTGTCGCGAACGGACACCACACCTCAGAAATCTGAGAAATGATTCATGCATGAATCGTTTCTCAGATTCAAGTTGTTTTTTTATTTCTAATCAACGGGGGCGTTTCAGATGAAATATTTTCACAGGATGCTTACTACTATTACCATCTTTATAGCAAGTAAGCTATAATATGAGGTAATTTCCTGGCGTTTTTTTTCTTTGTCATTATTAACAACATGACTGTAAATCATTCATACATGATCTTTGTAAACCATACCATAGAAATACAAGACTGTCATTAGAAAACATCCATTAAAGAATATTCATAAATACTTGGGACAGTTTATCCATTCTGATTGGTCGAAAGGAGATCACGTGGATGTATAAATGTGCAATATAAACACAGTTAGAAGTGATTAAATATGGCATGACCTTATTGAGTCAAAAGAGGGTGCTATCAGATGATTGTGTGGAGCACACAAATTTCATGGCCCAATTTAAATTGGTAGGACGCATATTTGGCTCGCGCAAGATTGAAACTTGTGTGCAATAGTTTGCGCAAAGAGCTACTCAGCGCTCACGCGCAAGATTGAGACTTGTGTGCAATAGTTTGCGCAAAGAGCTACTCAGCGCTCAACACATGCATAGAAAGAGTTTTTGGATATTTTTAGCGGAAGGTATTTATGAATGGGAATCAAAGTGTGTTGAATCGATTGTAAACACGGTGAGGCCTGGCTCTTGATAATTCTGTGCTGCCATGAGAAAAGTGTCCCTTCACAGGTAATGTTTTGCTTTGATGTGCTAAATTATAGAAGCCAATAGTAATACAAATTCCTGACAAAACATTAACAGTTATTCATTAAAAAAAATGTTTTTAAATTTCCATTGATGATGTTTTTATAGGTTGATATCATGGTGTATTTATTAAGAATTACAGGATGGGACAAAATTTTCCCCCTAAATCTGAAGAATTAATAATAAAGTTTTGTGCAACCTCTATCATTGGTGTTTGGCTACAGTTTCATTTGACTCTTTTGGTAAAATGAGGAAGATTTGATCTTTTTCTGCATACCAACTTTAGATACATGTATAAAATGAGTACAAAATCATGATTAAAAAGCTTAGATCCAAGGAAGCGAGTAGGGTAATTACAATCTTTGATATCTTTCATTTCCTGTGATGACCGTTGTTTTGTCACTGGATTTTCAACTCATGCAACACTAAAATGTCATTATAAGGGTTGCATTGCCTTGCTTCACTGGTTGATGCCCTGACAACAGAGTTTTTTTTTTCGCCCAATATGCCTATATCTCAGAGACTTCTTTGTTGTGTGACGGTTATCTAAATGCAATTACATAGAAATTATGACACAATTTGATATGTTGAGTGATCTTCAAAACATTGGGTAGAAAAATTCATTGGCCTATTTAGCCCAAGTTTAAGAGCTGGTGTTCTTGTTTGTGTACGTAAACGTACAGTACATTTGCTTTTCTGATGTTTTTTTATTTTTTTTTTAAAGCAAATTGCCAGTTTGAGTTGTATATTGTATTCTTATGTTGGAAGTTTGAATTACACAGGGTATGGATACACTCAATGTAGTAGCTCATTCAAAGCTTGAGTTTCAGGAAAAAAAAAAAAACAGGATTTCAAACGTAACTCAGAAGTCTTGCCAATATAAACAATACACCAAGAAGTTGAGAAAAAAAAGTTTCACTTGTTGAACCTAAAGGTTTGAGGAAAAAGACATTGATCTCTGGTGGAGGAAAAGATTGTCAGACTAAGATATGTTCAAAGGTTTTCTGACCATATGCTAAAATTTCCCCCCAAAAATCGCTAGTAATACTGATAGATCAGTAAATATTTCAAGCATGTCTGATCCTGAAACTTTGTGTTCACTTTACGTTTTACAGTAAACATAAGGATAAAGTAATTTGAAAATTAGTGGCTATATACACATACCTTTGTGTACATGCATTAACAAAATCATTTTTTCCAAGGATACCTGAAGTAACTGCCTTTAAAAACCCTCAATTGACTCTTTCACCGTTCCATTACTCTAATTCTGCTATGAAAACAATCTGTGGATCTCAGCTCTTTGAATATGCATCGGTGGCATATAATGCATGGCTAGATGTATCAACCCCACTGCCCTTGTGTCATTCACAGTACAAACAACATCCAGTTGTTTCAAATCCAAGAATGCCACTTTAGGCAAGACTGAAATGGCTCTGAGAAAATATCCTGAAGGACTGACGGGCCGTTTAATTTTTTGAGATGAAAGATTCGAGAGGGAGATGAAGAAATAATGAGGGGATGACTTAAGCGTCATGTGTATGGGCTCGACATTAGGGTAAGGTCAGTAATATGAAGCTGGGGATGATGCTGTAGAATATTGGGCCAAATAATTCTGACTACAAATTATAGGATAACTGTATGTTGATTTTAGAGGTTGGCTCTGTAAAGTTAAAAACAGGTAGGCCAAATTTATCAGCAATCTGGTGCTTAAAAATTATAGATGACAGAAATCTGTGTTTCTGAACGATTTTTCAGACTTACCATGAAATTACCCGCACAAAATAACACCTGGACTGTGCAAGACCTGCATTTATTTGAACCTCCAGTACCAAGTTGGTCCAGACCTTGTTGGGTTTTACATGTGCACGATTCTGTTTCTTCAAATGCTTTATTTTTACGTATTTTATGGCTATGAAAATTATATCACATTGTTAGGAGTAAAATTTTGACATGAAATATATCAGAGTAAAATAATTTAATAAATCAACATCAAATTTAAAAGAAGACTTGACCTCCTTTTCTGGTTACTTGTAGTCAATTTTGCCCAACTGACGTTCATTTTATTATTAAACCTACGTAATGGTCACACAAATTCGAGCCTGATTGGCAAATGTTTAAAATTCTAACTCTACATGATGCCATCGAACTGTGGTCCACTGTCCGTTTTTAATTAAATAATCAGTACTCCGCCATTTGGGGTTTTTTTAATCTAAAAAATTTGCCATCTAAACCTAGCCAAATAGCATGGTAAATGTCTTGTTACCATCCGGGGTCTTTTTCACACAAAAAATCCATCAATGACCAGCTCTCCCGGAATTCCCAATGGACTTGTACAGCAATTTGACCTTGGGGTCAATAGCCACTACTGGGTGAAATGAACCCTAGAGTTTCCAGATGGCTTTTTCTGTATACTTGTACAATGGCTGTAAGCAGTGACCTGGTTATTTATTTGGATGAGATGAGTAGGGTCCATATCTAATGGTTTGGGCCATTTGAAAGTGATTGGGTTCTCCACAAAAATTAATTACACACTAATACAAACGGACAGTAGCCTACTGTTCGATGGCGTAAGCATGTGATTTTTTGTTGATGGTGTCATTTAAAATGCTTTTATCACACCCGAAGGGCCTCTTGAAGCACTCATTATTGTTGTCTACAGGTATGTAGAGAGCTATGTTTGAAATTATGTGACCAATTTATATAAACAGCAATATGTAAGAGTTACAGAAATGTATCGTTAATAATGTTCAAACAGTAGGCTCTGTGTACCAGCATGACCTGTCTTACATAAAACTGCAAGTCCCATAAACATTTATTGTAGGTTGTTCACATAAATGATACAGGTACATTTTTCTACCGCAGCTTCGTTTGAAGTAAAATCTCAGGGTACCCCTTAATAGACTGTGCAAGTCTCGCGCATGTTCAAGCTTCCGGGACCATTGTGGTCCCAACCATTTATGGAGTTTTACGTGGGTGGGATTTTGTTTCGTCAATTATTTTAGTTTAATGTAGTTTATGGCCATGAAAATTAAATATGATGTTGGGAATGTAATACTAAGTGATAAACAATATGAAAATTAAACCAATTCAACAAAATACGAAGAAAACCCGGGAAAAAGACTTGACCTCCGTTTCCGGTTACTAAGATTAAGAATGCTTGCCCAACTGACGTTCATGTTGTCATTAAACCTGTGTGATAGATGCACACATTCGGGCGTGATTGGCAAATGGGGTCTCTAACAATAAGCATCCTCGCCCCAAGTTTTAATTTTGTTTCAATGAAAATTTGATTAAATTATTTGTATTATACAACAAATTTAAAATTTATTTATAACATCTTGTTTTGGTTATTTTTATTTTCAAGAATTTTGTATTTATAATTTTAAAAGATTTGATTTCATAGAAAAATATAGTCTTCATTCAAGTTTTGTTCTTCTTTTTTTCGATATGCGCGAGACTTTCACAGTCTATTGAGTAACTCACTGACTCGCATCCCAAAATCAAAATCAAAATCAAATGTGCTGGTAAAATAATGATGTCTCGGCAAATGTTTCTGTCTCAAAATGACATAAGATCTACTCAGTGGTTCACGTAAATTCCAAAAAAAATCCTTGGATAGACAAAGTAGCTACAGAAGCTGCATTTTGTTAATACCGATTACCTTAACTTACGTCTGCTGGTAACTGAGAATGCAAAACAAAGTTTTCTTAGCGTAAACAGTTTTCCAAGGAAAAAAAAGTAAAATCTTTCTGTGACTAATCCTCTATTTTATGAACCCAACATGAATGCTAAGCATTATTATGCTCGGCAACTTCTTAGAATTAGACCTGATGGCCAGTCTTCATCTGGGCTCGAAATTTGGGGGGAAAATCAACAAGACCTCAGGACTTGTAGCCTAAAATGTTTATTGGACCAGAATTGTTTTTACAAGACCAGAATCAAAATAAGAAAAAGTTTCCTGACACAGTTTAATATGCATTTTACTGTTTTTATGCATGTGAACAAGCACTAAGACATGTAAGAGAAGATTGATCTCCTTTGTCTCTATGGGTATACTTCATTACTCAATAGTATTGAAAGGTCTTTTGTCAGACTCAAAGTCAACATTTAAACACAATTTGTTTTGTTCAAGATATTACACAGAAAGGTATTATTATTCATATTTCCTCCGATTGCGAATGCGATGCAAATTTTGACGTCACAAATTTGCAACAAATAATTCGCAAGAGTGCTCAACTCTTGCAAAACATTTGCAACAAAAACAGAGCTGTGACATCAAATTTGCTTCGCACGAAGCATTTGCAGGAAGTATGAACCGGGCTTTATTCAATTAAAACACCCAAGACCGCCCGACTGGCTTGGTCTTGAGTTTACTGGCCTGATGCTAAAATTACTGGCCTCGGGCCTGAAGTCCAGTGTGAATTTCGAGCCCTGTACATGGGGCATGAATGCAAACTTCTGGCGGATATTCAAAAAGATTACCACATTTTTTCCCCATTTTTCTTTTTGTATAGGCCTAAGCCTATTCAAGACAAAACAGATGTAATCCAAAACCTATGTAGCAGTGTTTGCCCTTAACTTTTTCAGTGACCCACCCGGCAGGACCAGTTAGCTTGTCATTTCACTAGCTCCCCAGCTTTTTCACTTGTCCATACTTTATGTTAAATAGGCTGTTTTCTAACACTGAACTAGCCAGCAGGACCACTTGGAGTAAAGTTTGACTGGTCCTCAAGTGTTTTAACTGACATTTGCCCAACGAACGACTGTTACAGGAGAACGCTGTGTAGAAATTATTACATACAAATTATTACATAATTAATCGGATATTATTTCGAGGCATTGTATCCGTGAATCATTGTGTATCTTAGACTACGGTACGCTTGATGATCATTTTGCAGACAAATCTTTAATTTGTGATTCTTAATGACTTCATGATGGGATAGACATTATGTTTGATTATTTGTTCTCCCTTTTTTCACGATGCTTGCTGATGTATACTTTTTTTGTAGTTGATAAACCCAATACATCACATATCTACAACAGACCTCAATTTTACTTTTCGAAGTGAACAAAATAATTGCAATGGTCTGGACAGTTTAACAAGAAAGAAATCAAAAGTATTCTTTCAGTGATAAAGCTTAGAATTTGTATCTTAGAATGACGCAAATCCTGGGAAGTAACTTCATCAGGGAGAAATCCCCCGGCACTTTAGTTCTGTTATCACCTTGACTTTTGATTACTGAGGGGAGATGTTTGGACCTGGGGACATTGTCGATCTTTTTCTTCTCTAACTAAGTGAGAAGAATCACAATGGAGTGCTCGAACTCCGACTTGATAGGATCTGCCGCATGTGTTGGGAGTCTTTTTTGCTATTGTCAGATCTAAACATTTCTTTTTGTTCGGTCTGTACTGAGTTTTTTGCCATTTTGTTGTTTGTTTTACAGGTTCTTGATAATAAATACCAGCACATGCAAGAGATAGAGCGGAAGGTTTAAGGATTACGCCAGTTAAAAAGGTAAAATATAGTCATTTTCTGTGTGTGTTTGAGTGAGCATTGTACTTTCGAAAAGGACAGGTGTCTGTTGGTCATAGTTGCTGTGCCGTGCTGGGCTAAAGCAGGGCAAATATAATTCAATATTTCCTACAAATTACGCTGCAACCGAGCCTCTTTTCCTGATGTGCTGACGTCACAGCATTCTCTGGGAAATCGTTGAGACACACTGTTTTGTGAGGTGGGGAGAACCATTGATCCCTCTCTTCATTTTGGGGAGACTTCCGGATAAATTACGAAAACCTTGCCCTGGCTTGGGTTACATGGCCATTAAATCATCACCCGTGCTCGGGGATTTGTACTGCGTAATGAAATTCCTATAGATCGGATAGAGAATTCCTTGGCTGCTCCGCGGCCGGATAATCTTTCATGCTCTCCGGTTTGCACGTCCGGGAATCCGCCCCTGTGAAATCTCCAATTTATACCCCGGGTTTGCTCATTCTGTAGGCAATTTGGTCAGGGGATCATTGGCGGATTGTCATCGTACAGCTGTAGCCCCTTTGCCGGAACGTGATAGCACGGATTGAGACGGAAATTTAGTTATTGCACCCTTTTATGCTGATAAAAGGCAAGGCAAATACTCAGAAAAGGTCACAAGCAATTGCAGCGTATGTTTGAAGAATTTGCCATGTACAAAGCTTATATAAGTTGAGTGTCTCACATGTACATATTGGAGTTGGACGTGGTTCAGAGTTATCTCTGAATGCAGCTTTTGTTGAGGCAGATCTGAAATGTCAAAACTTGCTCAGCATTTCCAATTCTTATCAACCATGTGTGGTTCCTGAGAATCCATACACATGCCATGGGAATTACAATTTATACTTTATTGGAGTTTGACGTTGACTGGTTCAATAAGATACCAGCAACTTGGGCACTGAACAGTGCAATTCAACTTTCAATTGACTTTCTTTATTTAGACTCGACAGTTTAGGTATGTTCAGCGTTTGTTTATAATTACAAAAGAGTATTTAATCTAGGGTTGAAATGTGCAAAGTAAGTAACTTCCTCGGTCAGTGTGGTATTTCTGGCCACATGCGTAGATGCAGATTGGCCTTTCTTTGCTGGGCAGACCCTGTACTCAGAGGAGATGTATTTTACTTGGAAATGCACTCTCCGCACTGCATTAGTGGTGCCCAGACCACGGGAATCACCGCACGCACAATTTGCTCGCTTCCCCTGACCAGAACGCATTGGAGAAGCCTCCCCCTCGTTGAACGGCTCGAGTCGAGAGGCTTTGCGTGCAGATAAATATTGCACCAATGCGTCACAAACCATTACAGATGCAAGTCACCTGCGGCAGGCAGTGTCCGAGTAGACATCAAACATCCGTGTCTGAATGGAGACTGGCGACTGTTTTACCACTTAAAGATCAGGGTTCACGTTTTTTGTTTATCAGAAATTTGTTGTTAAATAAAACAATAATAACAATATTTTCGAGAGGGCACTTAACAAACCATCCGTGTGCAACACATAAGAATAATGTGAATTAAAATACAAACACTTATTCAAAAAATTATGTGTCAAACAAATTCTTACTTGTTTGCCATCAAGCAAGAAATTTAGCTGTTGCAAATTGCTTACCAACCAAAAGGACCCGTTATAAATGCAAAAATGGATAACGACTCCGTGTTTGGACCCCAGTAGAGTTTTTCTCAAAGGCTGAAAAACTATTTGCCAGAGAAACTTTAAGATATTCTTCAACAGAAAATGTACAAGTTTGGTTTTGTTCACTTAGTCGTCCATGCTTAAGTGAACTTAGTTATCGGTATAAGTTATTGAAGTAGTAATAATTGAACTCACCCACAGTGGAATGAGAGGGGTTATCTTGAAGACTGTACCGAGTATGGTACTATGCATATAATTTGACTAGTTTGGAAAAAATTGTTGATTCAAAGTATAGGAAGCACATTTTTCTGTCTCATCTTGTGAACAAGGAATTCTTTAAATAACAAGTCTCCGGGTACAGTTAACACTTGCACCTTGGCACAAAATGCGCCAGTAGGTTCATGTATGCATAGTGCAGAAAATCCATAGCCATAAGCAGTAGAGCTGACAATGTTCAAATATTTGTACTCTGCAAAGTGCATTGAAAAATTCTTGGAAATTTTTGTGGCTACAGAAGTCATGCCACATGATAAGTTTAGGGGATATGACCACTAATAAATCACAGTGGTGTTAGTATTTAATTAAAGATTTAATTTTCAAATGTGATACTTCCAAAGGAGAGCACACATTCTGTTTCCTGAATGAGAGGAATGTGGTACACATTTTTACTGGATTTTTCAAAGGCTTGTGGAACGATTTGCTTTAAGATTTGAGAGGATTGGAATGAATGAAGGGAGCACATCTTTAAGAAAAGCAAGGAAAAAGTACAAGCACCTAGGGGCTGTAACCTCCCATGGATATGGGCAGTGGTTATACATGTATAAGGCCAATTAAACCAGGACAATCAGCCTGGTTCTTTGTTTTTCCAAGCACAAGTAATTGGCCATATCAGTTAACTGTGAACTGTTCTTGCCTGCTGTGCAGGTCTATTTGTTTAATATCTGATTAGGTGTGTAAGCCTGACTGCCCATTGGCCTCAAGCCCTTGGAAAGTAACTGTCCACTGTTGTAGTGTAATTTAGGATTAAGCAGTGGCAGGGAGGGTAAAGCCCTTGTATAAATTGGATTATGGATTGGTTGACTGAGAATGGCAAAGCTTAGGTACTAACCCTGAAACTGTGAAACTGCATGCTGCCATAAAAATGTGTGTACACTATACACATACATATGTAATTTGGTTAGTGAACATAAATGTGCACATGAAGACTGCTATAAGTAAATAGGTTGTAGAATGTGGACTAAAGCATTGAGAAAGGACCCTCTATGATTAAAGAGAAGCCTAAAAATACCCTTATTAATACTGTTTGTTTAATCAAAATGTTGGATTCGCTGTTTAAAAACTATATTATCAAAAACACTGTTAAAAATATCTGCTTCCAACAAATACATCTGCCCAGTATTGTTTGTTTCTCCTTCATAACAAAAGTAGTTATAACAAAAATGAACAATTTTTTTTAGCGCACAAATCCACAAAAAGGCTAATGGCAAAAGGGCTAATGGCACTAATACATGTACATACAAAGTACAAGATAACTAAAATATAAAAGACAAGAAAACAGTTGAAACCATGAAAATAACATTACGCAAATGCTTCATTAAAAGTATAAGTTAAAGAAACCAATGATTTGATTTGACATTCAATTCAATTCAATTCAATTTATTATATGTGATGGCAATGGGGCAATTTGTTCCATAACATCAATAGCTTCTGCTCTACACAGCAGACATGCTTTCTTGTTGATTATGTCATGTTTTAAATTAACCCAAATCTAGTATAATGCTACATGAAACTTCCGGTGCAACATGAGCCTTTAATATGAAAAAAAAGGTACAAGTAAAAATTCTTTTAATTAAAGAGTTCTATATTTTACAATTAATGTCAACATCTAGTGGTTTTGTTTAAAAATGGCAGCAATCAGCAAATCCTAGCTTTGTGGTGTGTCGTGGCTGAGTGGTCAAGTGCACTGGTTTCAAGCTCTGGTGTTCCTGATTGTGTGGGTTCGAGTCCCAGTCTTGACACTTGTGTCCTTGAGCAGGATTTTTTACCATTTTTACTACGTAAAGCTGCTGGTCCCGTATGTTTTGTAATGCATGGAACCAGTTACACTATCACTAAGAAGAAGGGGTTTGCCCCGGTGTTTATGGCAGTGGCTGCTGAGCGTGCGCCCTACATAAATCAGTCTCATAATTGTAGAAATTTAATGAACATGTCTTAAAAAATTTTTTTTTTGTTCAAGCACCTTGAGTAATTGATTGGCAGATACGTGCGCTATATGTAGGACCTTGGTATTAATATTATTTTTGTGTTTAACAACAAAGTACAGGATTTATAAGAACTATCAACAACAAAAATGATTACACATTCATATAGGCCTAATGGTTTTTTATGCTATTTTCTCATGACTTCGATGACCGATCGAGCTTAAACTTTTTGAAATGTTTGTTGTTTCATGTATGTTTTTGTTGGGTCACATCATAGTCAAACAAAGTGCGAATAGGCCTACCGTTTTATTTTGGACACTCGCCAATGATGTCCTTGTGCTTTACTTTAATAAGGAAGTATTGGAATTCTGAATTGATCATTTTGAGGAACCACTTTGTTGTTTTTGATGCAGTTTCATAGGTTTTTTTATGAGGATTTTCTTGTGCATAAAATTTAATGTGTACCAGTCAATCTTCCTTGAGACCCAGATGTGGGATCAATGGCCTTGTAGACATTCCAGGGACCCATTAAAAATGATATTAAAAACATCTCATGTAGGTGTAAGGAGAGAATATTCATTTAAAACCATGGAGAAGGATATATCTTACAAAACGTCTGGTTTCTAAGAAACTCTACAATGTATTAAAATGTCACTTTTCAACTTCCCTAGAAGTCATCTTTGAAGTATGATGGACCCTGACAACATAAACAGGACAAACCACAGCAACTCGTCAACAGTTTTAATTGGAGTATGGCCTACTACTACTAGAACCTGCTGAATTGGCATAAGTAATTCTTCTGTTAAGCTGGTTTCAGAAGGGAAAGGAACTTCCTTCAAATTATCCGCGAATAAAATTAATTCAAGGGTTAAAAACGACATTAAATTATGTACATTAGTTACAAGCGAGACATAAAAATGATCAATTTATGTCGTGCATTAACAGCAAATTAATGGAAATCATCTAAATTGTGTAACCAAAAACCTTCCATTGAAAAAATTTCAGAGATGAAATATACAATATACAATAAACTCAGTATATTTTATGAGTAGGGTAGATGGCCTTAGCTTTCGATCCAGACCGGACCTTCTTCAGAGGCATAAAACAAGTACAAACAAATACATATCCATTTATAGAAAAAGAGAGGGGAAAGGGATTAAGGGAAGGATCCAGAAAGAAGCAGGAAAATTATAGCCAATCAAAGTTTCTATTTCAGAAACAATTGTGGCTATAGTCGCTGCTAAGCGTGTGCAACATTTTAACTAATGAGTTGGAGGAATTGATGATATCTTTATTATGGAAAGTAAATCAAGGTTTTGTATGAATTATTTCAAGGTTAACCCTTCAATAGGTTTTCCCACTTTGAGGAATAAAACTGGAAAATCTGAAAGACTAATTAGCATTTTGAGCTGAGATTTTTACAGGATAGTTGTTTACTTTAAATCTTAATTTTAAAAAGGTATTATAAAAAATGTCAGCCTCGTGCAAATGGTTCAATAAATGCATTGTTTTAAATGAACTTTATTCCAATCACCGCATAAATATTGTTTTGACACTTCAAAAAATGCTACATCGAGTAAACAGTGGCCAAATGGTAAAGATTAAAGAGAAAGCTTATAATTTTATCAGGACAAAAAATACCATTTCCAAAAGACCAGAACCAACTTATCCCCCCTTTATTCATGTCCTTCATTTTCTGATGTTCTTTGTTAGAGAGACCGCTTCAAAACATCTCCAATAAATCTTTAACATTCGTAGTAATCTGTAAAAGTGTTGCTAACATGTATTTCAAACGCAGAATTTGAAACAAGCATGTATGAACGTGCACAAACTCTCTGACAAAATAAGTACAGGTTTTCAGCATTTTCACTAAAACAGAACCAACACGTCAGGCCTGGAATTTCATCTTGAAGAGGGCAAGGCCATTTTTCATTTTGCAAAGGGCACTTTCATTTGAAAATCTTAGAGTCTATGAGAAACATTTGAAGGGGCACTAAGGCTAAGACCAAGGGCATCAGAGGCCATTGCCTCTGTGACCTTCCAGGCCTAATGAAATTTAGTTGGACGGTGCATTTATTGTAAACTAGAGGATGGGAATAAATTGACTCTTCCAAAAACCACGGTTACATTAATATCCCTTTAATGGTACTTGTAATAACCAACAAAGGCTTAATTGTAGATCAGATAGTGTAAAGCCAAGAAAAGTGCAAAGAAATCCTTACTTTTCTCGTCAAGTGGCTTGGCTTTATTTTCCCTCTTTCTTCTGGAGGTTCTTACTCGCTGGTTTAATTGGAAATCCATAACCCCAGAGGGCAGTAACTGTATAGTGTTGCCGGGGAACCCATACTATGATGTTAACCTCCCACAACGGTCATTAGGTTAAACTTCAAACTTGTGCACAATTAATTGACTCATTGGTATCTTTTACAGTTTTTTTTCTGTCCAACCCACAAAACAGAAACTTCAATTTCTTCTCAGAACCAACACTTTTCCAAAAATTTGTTCATTTGTACCTATATGATAATGATTACTCCATTTTTTGAGTCCTATATGTTTTTTTTTAACCATGTGCATGTAATTTTGAAATTCATTGAAGCATACAGATTTTTATTTTCATTTTTTGGGGGACAAAAATAAAGCATAATTTTGTAAATGTTACACTTCAATTGAAAGTGCCTGGTCATCCAGCATAAGACAATATTAAATTATACTTTGCTTGAAAATGACAGCATTTCAGAGTGAAAAAGAAAAAATGATTAGAACTATTGGCACTTCTTACAGATTAGTAAGTAAGCTTTTGTATTAAAAATCAGCATTTTGTTGTCTGATTTTTTGTCTACATATTTTCAATCCTATACATTAAGAACATTTGCTTTTGGTGGACCCCTGGGCCTATTTTCATAGGTATGCTTATGTGCAAAAGAAAGAAAAAAAGTGTAACACAAAGCAAGTGTGCTTACCAGAAAAAAAGTTACCAGTCAAAATACCATGTCAAATTTGCAACTGGTTTCCTGTGTTTGCTTAGCAGAAAGAAGTTCTGCACTATTGTCTGCTTAAGCAGCTGTATGAAATTAGGCCTGGATCCTTCACTTCCAAGTTACTGCAGCTCTCTTTTTAAGCCATGGAGTTGTAGGTGTTTGTTAGTTTGGGTAAAAACTACAAAGAGATATTCTGGTGTACAGGTGTTTAGGTTTTTATTCACAGTGGAATTCTCTCCTTTGTATTTTGTCTCAACTTCAATGGTTTGAAATATCTGCGGGGGAAGTTTATTTTAGCGGGCCTAATTGCTGTAGCTTTCATGCTGGGTTACTGATATCATACGCCCTGCGGTCGGAGGCCTCCCCTGCTGGAAACTCCCTGGTCTTCCAGCACCGGCCGCTCCGGCTGGCTGCTAAGGGAACATCGCCATGGGAAAGGAAACTCTTTCTTTATTCATATCTTGTGGTTTGGGAACCCGTCGGTAAGGGAATACCGATCTGGTTACTCAGTTTTGACTTTGAATATGCATATTATGGTACCTCTTTTTGGGGATGTTTTCTTTTTTTTGTGGGTGGAAATGCCATTATTTCAACATGTCTATAATTTTGACACTTGGATCCTGGTTTCAGAATTTGTTATCAGCAATGACTCTTATTCTTGTATAAAATGATGTTATGTGGTGTTTAATTACATGGTGGTGAGGTCCTTAGCACCTTTTGAACATTCCTAGTCATTGGGTCTACTTCAATCCCTGATCAGTCACCCCTTGAACCTTCTTCAACTCATGGGAAGCACTTCAAGCAGCATTGAGTGCTGAGGGGTTAACCAAACACACTATCATCTCAGCCCATGCTCATTCCTAGATGTACACCTGGGCGAAGAGAAGCAAGTAACTGCTAATGGACTTGCTCAAGGCACATGAGCCATGTCCAATCTTGCTCTGTGGTCCAATCAATGATTCATTCTTGTGACTTGATCATTTGATCATGAACATCATTCACCTGACCACTTGACCAGCCACATGACTCCACTTGTCCCTGGGCGACCTCCCACAAGTTGGAGTTTCCAACATCTTCTACACTTATATAAATATAGACTCAATGATAATTCCCAGGCCCTCCCCAAAAAGAAGATCCAAAAACTTCCCAATAAGGCAATGATTTTAACTTGTGGATCCGGGTGGGTTGGGCTTGATTTAAAAATAACACCTGAGAGATAGGAAGACCTCCATGGGTTTATCGATAAGGTACTATGGTACTATTTTTAGCAGCAGCAGAGTCCCTCCCACTTTTGTCGTCCGACCGATGATAAAAATGTTATCTTCTAAAAAAAATTATATCTAGGAAAATTCCGGTGTTAGTTAAGGGTCCATGGTACAGATTTTTGACTGTAGACTGGCTTACAACTCTTTATCAAGTGGCAATGCTATACAGTAGTGTGTGGTCCAAGTCCACATTGTGTTCCCATAGCATTAGGCAAGTTACTTGTGTTTTCGATTGTTCCATTTCAAAGCGGGGCAGTTGTAGGAGGAGATAAGGCTTAGTACATGGTCATTTATACTTTAGTCCTGATCCCCAGGCCAGTACGTGTGATTTAAGATCAACTGTTGTGACGTGTACATGTAATTTTTCATGGTGTGTCACACACATCTTTTCATGTTGCGGTTACCTTTTGACGTATTCAGCTGTATAAGTCAAAAGATCATGGCTCCATCCTCACCCTCTTGACATTTACAGCGTCCCCTCCCGAGAAGAATAGTACAGCCTCATGTATAATTCATGATGTCGTTGGTCCAGCGGTTGACATCATCACTGTGTGTGAGAGAGTTTAGCACACAGGATTAAACTGTACACACCATACGAAGTATACACACACACACAGTAGTAGGCTATATGACAGTGTGCATGTACAAGTATAACACAGGTACTCAATGCATAACATGCAGTATCAGGAACTCCGTACCAATCACACTTCTCAGAGAGAGAGCACTCTTCCAATCTAAGACCGATACTGTTGGTTTGAGGACTCGCCACAGCCCCACAGATGTTGACAGCAATCGACATCCTTTGAGAGAGAGGTATTCTGGCCGTTGTCGCCTCCTTCGACCGCTTGGAGTTAAATATATTTTTAGCAGAGAATCTTATTTCTGTACATGTAGCTATGTGTATGATGAACCATTGACTGAGACACACAGGGTGATGAACAAGTGTACTGCATGCAGGATAGGACAGCCATTTTGAAAGGTCAGTTCTTTGCTGGAGTTAACTGAAGTAAGTGTTTGTACAAGACCTGTCAAATTTATCACTAAAAAAAGTTGTTGATTTCAGTTGAATGTTAAAATCGTGGATTCCTCTATGTGTAAATCAACTTAATTTGCACAATTACATACAGGTGTACAGTGTTTGTATGTAATTACTGAGTACACAAACTGACACCACCAGGTAAATCATGCGATCCTGTAAATAAACAGGTAAGAGAAGTACATGTACATGCAAGACAACGTGTGTGTGTGTGTGTACACTCTATGAGCAGTTTTATGAACCCGCACTCTCCATGCATACAAGTTTATGGGTTACTTGCACGTCTCTTTTTATATTAATACAGTTTGGTGACAGTTTTCTCAATTTTGCTTGTTTGCTTTTTTGATTTCTTGTGTTAAGGATTTTGACGAAGTGTACAAATACAGACAGAATGTGTTTTCCCAGTGCACTCTCATCTGATTTTTTCTAGGAAATTGAGTGCCTGGTGTTTAACTCAGTGTGTTTGTGGTTTTCCTGTAAACAACTTTGAATGGAATTTAGAAATTTAAGGGTCAGTCTGTGTACTTATCGACTTGTACGCGAGCACTAGTAGTAGTACAATATTATTTTCTAGTTTTTATTTCAACAACTTGGCGCATTAGTACTATGTAGGCCTACTGTATTTAATATTGTCTACATGGATATGGCCTTTAACATACTGTACATGTGAAATGGCTATTAATGACGACAATAATGATCTCCAGAGAAATGTGTTGTGAAATGAGGTACTGTATTATATTTTTGAACCTCTAAGTTCTAGTCAGATCTACAGGTACATGTAATGGAAAACACTTGTGACATGATAAAAAGTCACAACCTTTTGAGTCTGCCTGAACAGTAGTTAACCTTTTGCCAACTTAGTCATTTTGTTCATGTTAATGTAATGGCTTAGGGTATGGAGTACATGTTTTTCTATGAGGCAATGTTTTTGCCACAGTTCCTGAAGGAAGTGACCCTGTGCAATTTTTCTATTCAGTGCCAGACAAGCCGGAGGGACTCTGATTTCCCTGAATCCAGAGGTCATGGCCCCTGACTCCTTTCTGGATGGAGTAGATACTGGGTATCATATGCAAAGCAGAAGGAAGCCTGAAAGACTCCTGTCTAATGACTTACAAAAATGTCCTACTTTGTACCTTGGCCCACATTCAGAGCTGCTTCAAGCAGACAATAGTGTTTAACAATATTCTGCTAAGCAAAAATAAGCAGGATACCAGTTGCAATTGGTACATTCAATATGATAGTTTGCCTAGTTTGGCATGATAGTTTGATAGTGTTGATGTTGATATTTGAAGGGACCTTGTACAGCTTGTTTTTCTTGTTCTTAGTATACATTTACAGTCATTTTTGTCTTCGTGAATCTGTGGACTTTCACTCCAGTCTGGATGAAGTTATATACGATAAAAATAACTTGGTCTCACACATACTGAGTAGAAAAGCTGAACGATTTCTGTCCAAGCGACTTCCAAAAATGTATTTTTTTTACAGTGTGCATTGATATTGGTTGAAGGAACCCCTATACAACTCAAAATAAGATGTTTTCATCTTCTCCTGTAATAATCCCAAAAGAGGATAAACACAATCATATTTCTTATTCAATTTGATTGAACTAGCATTGTTTTTCGTTACCCAGCAAGCCACACCAACTCGAGCTTACCTTTCAAGATAACTTTGGTCTGATGTCTTCCCTGGTTAATCACTTTTTAATTCATAAGAAACTTGAAGTTAAGGTTACATTTTAGAATCTCTGGAGAGAATGCTGTATGGAAGGTTGTTCCGCACTTAGGTATTCTGGAAGTAATTCATTTGCTAATTGAATAATTAGTTTTGAACTGAAATGTGTCCAGCAGACCATTGTTGCTGTTAAGGGAGACTGCTTTAGAGAAAGGGAAATCAACAGGTTACTATCAAGCAGGGTTAGAATACAGGTAATTCACAATACAGCGCCCTCTACAGTTCCCCAAAGAGCGGTCGACTAAAAACCCATCACACGTGCAACTCACATCACACGGCAGTTTGAGACTTGTTTTAATGGTTGGCATGAATGTGAAAAACATTCACCAGCCTCACAATAAAAATACCATCTTATGTCGTAAACATGGTCAACATGAATGAATTTAAACAATCACGGTCATGCGGCGGGTACTGCAAGACGAGTAAAACTTGTCGACCTTTTCCCATGATGCAATGTGAAGATGACCTCTCCTGAGCAAACTGTAGAGGGTGCACTTTTATTGCGAATCGTCCGTAGTGAAACATCTCTGGGTTACTCTATAAAGCGTTTCATGTAAAATTTGTTATAGTTTTCATGATAAAGTTTTGTTTGTTTCATTAGGTTACTGATACTGTATGGCTGATCTTTGAATGAAATTAGGTTTTTTTTCAAGCCATTCATGTCATTAACCTGAAGTATGTGTACATGTACTTCTTGAGTGTACTTCAGAGAGAAAATGTAAAGTCCTTCACTGTCATTCTGATGCTATACTGGAATGTTTGTGCTTAGCCAGGTGCAATTACTCATGCATGGCAAAGCTTTCTCTCTGTTTGTGTGTGTGGGTTTGTTATAACATAGAGCAAGGACTTGTGTGTTATAAAGAACTTGACCAGCTTTTGGTTCTATTACTGTTGTCTGTCTGCCAAGGGCTCCCACAGGGTGGCTGGTATTTCAAGGGAAAACGTTCAAGTATTTATGTGTTGTGGAGAATGCATGACAAATTTTCCTATTCATTGTAAAAACAATATTGCAATTTCGCTTTCATCTTGCAAGGCCACCGGTGACGTGGTGTGGATAAATACTGACAAATAAAGGGAAAACTGCCTCATGAAACTCAACTAATTACCTATTTAAACTGGAATATACATATGTCACAGAGTTCACATGTACTTGTTACGGTTGTGAAATTGACCATACTGTGGTCTCTTGGCGTACTTGAACAGACCTAAATTGCGTATAAAATCCATGGACTAATGAAGGGAAACTTGCGTACTGGATTATGTAACACTATATTATTATCAATAACAAAAAATTCAGTGTATCAAGTTACAGATTTCATTCAGAAAAAGCAGAATTCTGATATGTGGTCACTGTAACATAAGTAACCATTGGAATTGCCCTTTGGCATTTTATATAGATGAGTATTGTGGTTCCCAGGTGGGTTCATTCACAAAGTTCATCTTTGTTGTGGGGAACCAGAAAGCTCCGATGAAATGACAGGGGAAAGTCGCAAGAAAGAGGTGTCCCCCCCCCCCTTTCTCGATTTCCTGCATGCAGAAGACCCCTACAATTAAGCAACAATGCTCAGGGTGTAATGCAGGTTTTGTAGTCCATGGGCGTGTTCTGAAATGAAATTATCCATTCACACGGAGGTGACTGTACTGAATGGAACATGCCACTCATGAAATCACATTTGTTTACAAAACAGCCCCCAAGGCCCTTGCTGTATTGTGAACCAGAGGAGGGCATGCTGGGCACCATTAGATATAGACATTAATCCTAGTCCTCTTGTCTGTTTGCCTAGAAACGGTTAAGTATCCATCACAATTCTTCGGCATTCATCCTACATAAGTGCGGACAAGGTTAAGGCCAACTGTGTTCATGTAAAATAGGGCAAAAATCGTTTTCAATATTAAGGAAAAGCTTAGCAGCTCTGCCATAACTGCCCCAAATCATTCAAGTTTTGGTTTATTTTGGCAAGCATAGGGCAGGGCATACTCGGGGCCTGATCCGTTCTTGTAAGGGCAAGGCAGTTTTTGCTTAAAGGGCACCTCTATTAGGTAAATTTAAATTTATGTTACAAGGGGCACCAAGGCCAGGGGCACGGAGTCAATTGCCATCTTAAAGTATTGGTCCAGCATACAGATTTAGAAATATAATCAATGTCTCTGAAAGCAATTGTAAGACATTCTGTGGGATATGTTTTTGTTACCCATGAAATTCCTCCGTCATAGCTTGCCAAATTAATCTGGTTTTGATCATGACGTAACCTCGCCTGTCAAGCACTTCCTGCAATACTCAACAAGTTGTTGCAGCTTATAAATCTCTCAATTTATTGTCACGCTCACACATAAACCTACTCGTGGGTGTATTGCTGTCAGTTTCATGTGTCTACATCATAATTTATTTGGAAGAAAACAAATTTGAATAAAATGGTCATATACTTTTGTTACTACACAAATACGCAACGTAAAGATGGGAAAATGTTTGTTGTATTTCTGACACGATTCATTCAGGAAATGGAAAGAGAAACCAGAGGAAACAACTTGTATGTTGCTTAAGAGCAGAAGTTCACTCTGTGGTTATGTTTATTGTACATTTAGTACTTCAGAAGAGGTAAACGGAAACACGCAGTTCATTTTAACAAATGGTACACTAAAAACACAGTGGTTGACAACATAGATTAACCTTCAGTTGCAAAGACAGAAACACAGTGATACTCCCAAACCCTCCCATATCCTTGCCATCAGGCCTGGAATTACAAAGAGGCCATGGAGGCCATGGCCTCTGTTGCCCCTGGTCTTGGCCTTGGTGCCCCTTCAAAAGTTTCCCATAGACTTCAAGATTTTCCAATGGAAGTGCCTTTGCAAAATGAAAATGGCCTTGCCCTCTCAAAGATGAAATTCCAGGCCTGGTACATGTATGCCAGAATTTGATGAATTCAGTTGAACTGTTTTTGTATATAAGCCAATGTTATGAGGAAGGGTAGGGCTACATAGTCTTCATGGTATGCAGGGTTCTCCCGAGGATTTTTCAAAACTGTGGGGCATTCTGGACTCAAATTTTTGGATGTTTGGCCGAAGCACGTTGAATTGAAACAATGTCTTCGGAATGTTTTCTACTTGGTGTTTATCTTGGTTTTAAAATCCCTACTATGCAATCTGGAGCATTCTATATGGCTTTCTCTTGATGTTTTTTTGTGAAAAAAATGAATATATTTTCATTTTTTGAGTATCGGCCGAAACGTACGTGTATTGGCACGCAATTCGCGCGTATCCCCTCGATACGCTAGCTTGTGCATGGGGAGAATCCTGGTATGGGAAGAGACCTCAAGCTTAACGACAGTTTCATTTACGAAGTGGTATACAAACACCTGCCCATTTAATTGTACCTGTACATGTACATGTACGTGACCTATAAATTATTGAGGTTAGTCACCTTGTAATCAAACAGTTGCATTAACATCTCATGGATGTTAAGGATATTTGTTGAACTGTCTAACACTAAGGTCTAACCTGGCCATGAATTGCTTCTCACCATTCTCTCAATTAGTTGACGACGTTCATTGTTCAGTTGTACACTCCACTGGCCTGTCCAGTCCAAGCTTCATTGATTCCATTATGGGCAAGTGAATTGTTAAGTGGATAAAATTGGCCAAGTCCCCCATGGAAACAATGGGTCAGGCCTTGGATGCAAGAAATCAATGGTGGTCAATAATACAGCCTAAGTCAGTAAGTGATTAATGGTGTAAGGAGCCATGTTGTTGTTGTAGCCACACATTGTATCCTGGTAGGAATGATGTGCAGGAGGTATGCAACTGGTATTCTGGAGAACTTATGTGATATCTATTGCTCTTTTATTTACATTTGGGCCGGACACAATTGGTGCTCATTTTCCCTTAAAAAGATAACAAAACAGAAAACGGACAACAAATATTGTTCATGACTTAATTTATAATGGAGTGGGTTGGGGATGTGGGGCACATTGAATATTGCATCAAACAGGAAAAAGTTTGTTTTGTTTTTAAATGTTTGGTTTCATACGTTTACTTGAACCTTCATTTGGCAACAATTTTATTTCAAATAGTTGGTACAACAACAGTTGTTCATTCACCCAAACATTTCATTTTCAAATACAGGCCAGTGAGAATTTATTTTGAAGTACATTTTTTCTGTTCTATTTGTTTTACTGTAATAAGTGCCTTAATGGGAACTGGTATACATTTGGCAAACACTCTTAAAAGTAATGGTGATATAAACTTACTTGGTTAGAAAGAAGTACAGTAGCTTTCGATATATAAAGCATTTTGAGAATCATTTCACTTTGAAGTAAGGTGGTGATGGAAAAAGATATAAGTTTTTATCCCCCAAAATTTGATTCCAAGAAACGTTACTGTCAGATGTGTTTGTCAGACTGTGTATTCCAATTACGAATTTTTCTTCTGGGCTTGGACATAACCGCTCCCGATTTTCGGTGATATCTCAAAAACGTGACCACCTTTTTAAATGAAATTTTCACAGATAAGTTTTATTGTATATATCTACATTTATATAGGATCAACACAATAGAAAGGTTAAAAAAAACAAAGGTATACTTTCCCTTTAAGCACTATGTTGGTGGATTTGCACGCTTGATAAAACTCTGTTATTGTAATTATGTTTGAGAAAATGGCATACATGTATATTTTATTTTGCCTTATAAGCCAACCAATAAAGGATCATATTAAAAGCACATGGTCAACATTGGTAATTATCAAAGACCAGTATCCACACTTTATGTGACCCAACATATACATGAAATAGTAAACCTGTGAAAGTTTAAGCTTAATTTAATTGCTTGTTAAAGTCACAAGAAAACTAGTGAACAAATAACCCCTGTTATGTATTACACTGTTTTCAAACATCAGCTTTTTCAAACATTGGGTTTTGGACTCGCGGAATCAAAACTAATTGTTGTACTCATTTCTCAAGAAGTATATAGCATTTCAGGCAAAAAGATTTCATGGAAAGTTTTCCACCATGACCCTCTTTATACAGTGTCAGTTATATGGAAATCTGTGAACAGTCATATGTATTTTTAATCCTACCAATGGTGTGGGTTGTGCACATCCTATATAAAACATTTTGGTTTTTTTAAAGCTGACATCTTTTGGGAGGAAATCCTACTGAAAGATGACTTGCAAAACTACTTGTAACCTTTCAAATCACACTGTTTATGCATATATCAAATTACAGGTAAACATCAAATTTGTACAAGGTATTCTTAAACAAGCAGCCAGTTAAAATTTAAAACCAAGTATGGGATTGGTATAGCTGTGTTTAAATGTAAAAAACAAAATCGATTCATATCATTTTGAAAGGTCCCTTATTATAAAGTTCGTACCAATATCAATCGGCCATATAACATTTTCATCTTAAATGCTGCGACAATTGAGAAAATAGCATTTAAAGATACCCCCCTAAATCACTGTTGATAAAATCAGCAAGAAGAAAGCAAAAATATTAACAAAACAAACCTATTTGGAGGTGTTTTGACTAAAACATGACCACTAAATTTGATTTGATGTTGGTTGAATAGTGTTTTTATTGAAACTAGAGGATGGGAAGCAATGTACTCTTCCAAAAGGAGTATTGTAGTAGTTAGAGGGTCCAGCTTCCTGATCTGTGGTTTTCTGTACCTTGGTTTGTTTGTCTGTGTATCTCGGCCAACATTTTAACAGAGCACTTCCCCTTGGGGTTAGTCACTGGTGTGCCCATACGGAAGCTGTTGATTGTATGGACTAAATAATTGCATTGAAATGGCTATCATTTTGCGTCAAAGCTACGGGTGCCGGTTACGTATGTGGATTGGCATGTAGCCATATTCAGCATTCAATGGATTCCTGTGTGGGCAAAGACCAATATTATAAATATTCCTTCACATTTACATCCCCCCTTTTATTTTGGCCGTAATAAACAAACATCCTGCCAGAAAATCTTTCACAAATCTAATCAAAGAGGCAATTGATAAACAGTTTGTTCAATTAATTATTTGACAAAATTCACATTATACTAATGTGAATTGCTATTGAGATGTGTACTGAACTGTCTTCTACGAACAAATCTAGATATTATTTAGATGTACATGTTTCTAAAGCCTCAAAGGTTTTAATTTTTGAAAAAACATACGTGTGTGTGCAAAACTTCATGAAACCAATTCATTTTTTGAAAGACATTTAGATTAAATGGTGTTTTAAACAAACATTTAGGCAGTTACACAAGTTGCAATCTCCCATGTCAATTTTGAAAAGTAAGTTGAACATTGTTCGAGTTTCTAATTTAAACTGTTAGTTCGTAATGCATATGAAGTCGACACTGTGTCTGATTTTGGTTTCAGTTGAGTAGGAACCATTTATCATTTTATGACATCAGATCATTTCCTTCCATCTAAAGTAAGCTTAGAAATTAAAAAAAAGCATCCACTCTCATCAGAAACTTCATAGCCACGGTTTTATTTCCTGCACGTGCCATCTTTCCAAGAATGAGTGCACTTTCTCTCTCTAAGCCGACCAGGCCACCACTTCAAGGGAACCCCTTTCTAATTTTAGAAGTCTATTTTAATTATGGCCATTGGCCACCTTTTTTTCCCCTCCTAGTGTAGATAATGTGTGTACTAATGTTCAGGCACTTGTGTATTTTTAGAGCATCCTGAAGTGAGCGATTGTAAGGCAATATTTATAGAACTGTGAAGAGGTTAGTGATATGTGATGAGCTGTTCTAAACCCGGTGCAGTATAATGCTGTCATAGCGTTTCTCTGTTGACAGTCAGAGTGCTTACATACAGTGTTTGTACTGTTTTCTAAAAAACCGGATCGGTGTCACCATGACTTAATGTAATAGATGATGAGGATAATAATGCTAGCATCGTTGGGAGGCTTTTGTGTGTAATCATGATCAGGAATACTGAAAAGAAAAGTCGCTATACATGTAGACTTACTTTGTCCTGCAAGCTCCTTTATCGATGTATTTGACTAGAAGATGATGTTACGGTGATAGACCTTCTTCATGACATGGAGTAGCCATCATAATTTTTTTTTAAATCCATTAAAATCAATGGAATCAAACTGAGGCTGAAAGGACAAAAATAGTCTGATCCCATTATGGTATATTGTGAATCTGTATGGCGAAGGTCGTGGGTTCCAATCCCAGCCGAGTAATATGCCTGTGGATTTTGTTTACAGGACTCTGGAAAGTATACAGTGCTTAATAAAGACATTGGTGTAAGGGTAAAACCAAATATAATATTCTTTATCCCTGATGCAAATTTAACATTAAAGAGATACTTTATGTTATTGGAAACAGGGAAAAGGACTAAGACAGTATGTAACAACCCTGATGAAACCCTCTTCTCCAAACATGAATAATCTAATGACACCAGCTGTTAAAAGGCACTGAACACATTTGGAAACTGTCAAAGACCAGTGTTCTCACTTGGTGTATCCCAACATATGCATAAAATAACAAACCTGTGAAAATTTGGCCTCAATTGGTAATCGAAGTTGCAAGAAAATGATGGAAGAAAAAACACCCTTGTTGTACAAATTTGTGTGCTTTGTGTGCTTTCAGACAGGAATAAAAGTTTTTATTATTTTAGTGAGAAATTACCTCTTTCTCAAAAACTACGTTACTTCAGAGGGAGTCGTTTCCTACAATGTTTTATACTATCAACAGCTCTCCGTTGCTTGTTACCAAGTAAGTTTCTTATGCTAATATTTGTTTTGAGTCATTTGTACACATCGTGTACGATACCTTTAAATTTCATGTGGATAAATTATCTGTTGTCAACACATTATGCTCAGTAATGTGCTCATCACAGGGATTTATTGTCCCTTTAGCTATCTCAATTTGAATACCCTGAAGAGTGCATAGTATTTAGTTCCCAATCAGGTGAGTCTTTGTTGACAATCGCGCCTCTGCAGTACTAATTACATCAATATGCTGTTAAATTTATGAACCATACAAAAACATGTTTACACACTTTTTTTCCATTTGACTTTGGATGTTTGTAAACAAATGTAACCCTGGGGTGACTTGCCTCTTTTTTTCTGTAGAAATTTTCTTCCCTACTGTGTACATTGCATGGTGTAGCTATTCCCCAGACATTGGCCTACCGGGCTTATTGTTGTAATGGGAATAACAGGTTGTTTACCATACACTTATTTCTTGCCACACCAGACTTTAACTTCCTGAAAAAATAATGACAAGTCGGTGTGCCCCCCCATATCTCCCCCAGCAATGTTACTCCTGCATGCAGAAAAACAATGCAATGATTCTGAGTGCACACTGCTTGATTCGTAATGATGGAGGGAAGTTACGATGCATACCCTACAGCTTTTACTAATTCCCAGCGTGGCAGGTCGGTCGGGGAGAAAGGGGGTTAAAAATGCCAAACATGTCTCCACGAGATTTATCTGACTACCTGCATGTAATTTCTTGTCTGATACTTGGCGGAGGCAAATTGCCTCGATGCCCCTGGTCATTGCCTCGGTACCCCTCCAGCAGATATTTACATTTTCCCCCTTAGATGCCCTTTACAAGAAGGAAGAATTGCCTTGCCCTCACATGAACCAAATATCAGGCCTTGTTTTTTGTTGGGAGGCGTCTGTACATGTACAGTCCCTGTCAACAAATGGTGAAAATGCCTCGAGAGGGGATCAGGTTGGCTCAGTGGTTTCTTTCCCTGCCATTCACCTCTGTGGACCCCGATTCGAATCCCACCTCAGACCGGAGTCTTGCATATTGTGGATTGGGTTTTCAGTCCCTACCATACCTGATTGCGTGAGTTTTCCCCGTTTGTGGTTTTCCTCCCACATCTAAAATTTAACTTTCTTTTTGTTTCCTATTCATCCTGTTAGTGGCGCTAATTGTGCTGTTGGGTAATAAATTAAAATAATAAGTACCTTGCTTTTTCATTTTATATTCCCCTATATATAAAAAATTATCTGCGATTCATTTATTTATCTGTAATCAAACAACATTACAACAAATAAAAGGTTTGATTTAAAATGCATAGGGAGGTAGTACGGATGAGAAGCCAATTTCATAGGGCAGATAAGCGCATAAACAAGCACCGACAGGTTTGCCTTAAAGGGTCTGTATACGTTTGGTAATGACTCTGGAAATTAATGGCGATAAAAACTTACTTGGTAAGAAGTACAGCAGCGATGGATAGTATAATGCATTTTAAGAAACTTTTCACTTAGAAGTACTGCGGTTATGGAAAAAGATATCACTTTTTAGTCCCCAAAAATTTGAATCTGAGAAGCATTACTGACCGTAACGTTTCTCAGATTGTGTATTTCAATCGCAGATTATTCTTCTTGCATGGACATAACCACTCCAGATTTTCGGCCATATCTCAAAAATGCTTCCACCTTTTGAAATGAAATTTTTACAGGTTAGTTTTATGGCATATATCTACAACTATAGGATTGAAACAAACAGTGGGTTCCAATTATCAAACGTATACAATCCCTTTAAATGCATCTCATTTGATCATTAGTTTTTTTATTGAATAATTTTACATAGAAAACAAAAATGCAAACGCACTTGTTTGTATAGATTCCTTTGACTTAATAGCAAATGTTACCCGTAGAGGGTCTACAGTAAAAACAACAACAACACAAACGGCCTAAGGCCTGCTTGCATTTATGCTTTTTGAACTGTATGTAGGCCTTTCAAAGGGAAGGTCAGTAAATTTATTATCTTTCTTTAGTTTTGAATAAATATGGCCTATAACCAGCTTTTGCAATTGTCAGTTAGAGGTGTTATACAGGATTGGTAGAGCTGACAAAATAGTCGCAGACAGTGTTCGTGTTTTGGGTGATCAACCATATACATGAAATAACAAACCTGTGAAAATTTGGCTTAATCCGTTGCGTGAGTTAGGAGAAAATAGTGAAAAAACATGTTTTTTTCACCATGTAAACACATTGTTCTTTTGGTTGTAACAACCGAAATCAGCCGTTGCATTTTTTAAGGTTTTCAGATATAGTTTTCTTGAATATAACTTAAATTTAGAGGGAAATATTTCACAGAAAGAAAAAAAAAATGGTTCTAGTATAAAAACTTCATAATCAGTAAGCTTTCAGACTGAAACTAAACAATGATGCTTTTTTGTCCTTGCCAATCTTGTATAATACCTTTAAAACAACAACAAGATGGTTTAAGTTTTGTAAGGGATTTTATGCACATTCATGTCAGACTTAATTTTATGTGGGCTTTCAAAATAAGCAACAGTGACTAGTAGGATCTTCAGGTGCCTCTTTGGGATCAGGTTGGTTTTACAGTGGGACTTTCCCCTGCCTTCTACCTCTATGGACTCCTGTTCGAATCCCACCTCAGACCAGAGCCTCACACGTGGATTGGGTTTTCCCTCCCTACCTGATTACATGTGTTTTTCCCATATATGGGTTTTCCTCCAACATAAAAAGAAAGAAAGAAGACATTTCCTCATCGTCCCCTGTTCCTCCCGTTGTTGGTGTTTGCCTGTTAGATGTGTAAGAAAATAAATAAAATAAATAAATAACTTTGACAGTATTTCCGTTAAAACTATTTCTCCAAATGATTGCTCTGTATGAACATTAATGAAAAGTGAGCTTTCAGACTGAAATAACTAGCATTGTGTTATAAATAGTGCCAGCAAAATGTCAACATTAAATTCACCATTTGGCTGTCATGGAGTTCACTGAACGTGTTTGAAGTAATTACATAAACGTCATCAATCAAAACCCTTTTTCACTTTAAAAGGAACGCCGGAACCAACACATATGATGATAAAAAATACAGAAATAATATGGCAGACAGGATAAGTGACTTTCACTTTTTTTAATGGTTCAATTTCCACAATGCCTTTATTTTCTGTCATATAAGGATCCTTTTCTTTAAAAAATAACTAGTTATTGAACGGATCTCACTGAGTGCATGTAGTATTTTTGAAATAATTCCAACAGAGCAGTTTATTTTGAACATTAAACTGTGTAGAAATGACTAGATCGGTGTGGTACATTTATTCTCTGTGGATGTAGCGAGAATCTCACTTAATAGTTTGGACGAGTGTGCATCATTTTACCTGAGTTTTTCTTGTACGTGTAGATGGTGGATACATTTACCTTCACGTTGATCAGTCCGGTTGACTTTATACTGTAATCTACCCTAATTTTCTGTCTGTGGTACTTGATCCATTTCAGTCCAGTTTCATACGTCCTGGTCCATCATTACTGGGACACTCTTACGCTCGTGTGCACGTTACGCGCAGGCTTGAACTCGTGCCACCCTGGTGTTTTGTACAGTTACGTCAACATCATTGGTTGGAGATGCCCGTGGTGTGTAAAATACATTTACGCCTAGAAATTTGCGTCCCAGTAATGGCGGAAAACACTGATGTCAGGAGATCTCGTATGAATTTTTTTTGAGAATAGAACAATAAATTACAACTTGATAGTTTGAATAGCGCTATTCAGGTGTGGCGGGCTTTGGCGTTGATCAGAGTGAACTACTCTTCAATCAGTATTTGTAGAATTTAAACCTGTTCTTATTAATCTAGCTCTCCTTTTTTTTGTGACATGCATTAAAAATCGAATTTTGTTTTCTGTTTCTTCTCCAGATTGTGAATTTTATTACAACCAGTACTTAGTAAGTGTGTGTGGAACCCTGACAGACACACCACACCCCCCTGCTTAACCCCACCTGCATAGTGAGAGCCTTTGTGGATACGCACTCACAGACAAGATGGGGCGCAAGAAGATACAGATATCGAGAATAAATGATGAGAGAAATAGACAGGTAAGTTTGAATAACATAGGAGAATGTTACGTTTAGTTCCTCTCCCGACATGTGTGGAGTCCTGAGTCATCAGAGTGTTGTGGGTTTGATTCCTGGTCATGGCACCTGACTTATAAGTGCGTCTCATCACTTCAGAGTAAATGAGATTTTTTTCCAAGGGGTTGAGATGTTGATGTGAATGATGAGAAAGCTGTTCCACATTTTGTTTTCAGTGCTGCGTACTCTTTTAGGAATTGAGATGGTTTCAGGAATTGAGATGGTTTCAGGAATTGAGATGGTTTCAGGAATGCTAAGGGCCTGATGAACAGGTGGTCTAATTAGTGTAAGACACTTCGGAACTTGGATAAAAGCTTAATATCATTTATCACCATAGGGTTAGGAGGTATTTAGATGAAGACATAGGACCCAAATTCAGAAAGCCAATATGCAGGTCAATTTGCTTAGCATAGAAAATTCTAGCTAAACTTGAAATGTTCATTGCTCATGTCTGGTTTCCTGCTTGATTATGCCTACCAAGTGTACGACCAAAATGTTTTGCCAAAATTTGTTTTCGGTTCGTGGCACAACTTAAAAGGCTTTATGAGAGGAATCAAATCACTAAACAAAATCTAATACGGAACCAGTCCCAAGTACAGTGTATAATATTTGGCATCTTGTCTGGTAACACGTTTATGCTTGGCAAGACTGTTGTATGCTTTTAGATTTTGCTTACCGTCTTAAGGACCCTCAGTTGTGCAACCACTGGTTTTCCCTAGAATCGCTTATTACTTATTTTTAGTATGGAATTTTTTTAAACTTTTCAGTTTGGGGAAAAACATTTCTTGTTCAGTTGGCATAGATTTGAGGAGTTTTTGTGAAGAAAGAAAGCATTGTTTAACCAGTACTGAGAAAACTGTTTTTAAACCAACACATTGTTAAGCAGACTTGAAAGATTGAGGAATTGTTGATTTCATCAAGTATGAAAAAGTCATTAACAAAGTGCACAAAGATTTTACTGAGAAGTCAATACGTACATTTGTAGACCGTCTGTACAGATTGTCTGAAACAAAAATCTCGATAAGTTGTGGCTTTGCACACAAGCATCACGCCATACATGTACCTGCCAACACTAAATTCTGGTTAGCAGTTGTTGGGCAACAACTGTAACTGAATCAGATGAGTTAGTTATAGATGGCATTGAGCGTGTAACTTCTTACACCCTTGTGAAGTTTTAATTGTACACAAAAGGCTCTGTTTAGTACAAAAGTGTCGGTGTTTAAACCAATCACCAAGGAGAGTGACATGATCGTCACCGATTGATTGTTACTTTTGAAAGAGATTTAATTGACCATGAGAAGGGCTTTATTTCCCAGCTCAATATCTCCTCCTTCCCCTATTGTGTATTCCGCATTCTTGTCTTCTTTGTGCAATGGTGTCTCGCGAGACAACAGGCCTTGGTCATTTACAAAAAAAAATTACCAGCGTGATTGAATCTTGGCATTTTTATTTTTGCCCCGGCGTGTTCAGTAATTTGCTCCTAAATTAATCAAGTCAAGTCTTACACTCGACCGGATGACGACTGCGTTAAAAAAAGAAAGAAAAAAAAGACGGTGAGGGAAAACGCAAGTAATGGAAAGGAAAAATCGCTGGAGAAAGGGACTCAAATGCCGCCTTTCAAGAACAATAACGCAGTGCCGCATTTTTCAATCAAGTTGGTATCCTTCATTCATTCCATTCACAGCAATATTTCCGGTGTCCCCCCCCTCCCCTGGAGAGTAAATAATGTAACGGAGCTGACAAATGGAGCGGGGACACCATTGATTTCTTTTCCCCTCTCTCGATCGCTTTTCCCCCCATGAGCAAAGCCAGAAGATACCTCTGTACAACATCAATATTAGCCATACTGTGTGAATACCGTTAGCCTCCATAAAACTGCACGTTTTTCACTTGCGCACGTTCGCCCCTCCAGTAGAAACTACATGTATACATTTTGTATGCGTTTGACCTTAGGAAATGGATCTTGTAGTGGTTTAAGGGAAGGGGAGATAATGCACTGGTTGGAATATATATAACATGTACAGCTGATGACCTACACGTGTAATTTGCACCCCAGATGCTTTGGGGGTTTGAACGAGCTAAGTTTTTTGAAAAGTGGGTGTGCAGTGTAATAAGATAGGAACTTGTAGGTGTCTTCAAACTTTGCTTTCAGGCTAAAAGGTTAAAGTAAACCAACATTGGGAATGGTTGTACTCCTTGAATTATCATCAGTCTTAGCAGGAATCCTGGAAATTGTGCATTTGATGCTGAAACTGCTGAATTGTATTTTCTACATGTAAACTGTGTATTTTCAAAGCATGTTTTTTGAGGCTAAACATTTGATTTGAAGAAAGATGGTTACCTGATTCTGACTAACAAATTATTTTGAATGTAAAATTCTGAAATGCTATGTTGGTTTGTTTGCCATTCAAACATGTAAGATATACTTCTTTTACGTTTTTCTTGATACTATAAAAGCTGAAAATTTCTTTACAAATATTGCACGATATCTTAATTTAAAGCAAACAATCAAATGATGCTGCTTGTGCAGAGGCTGGGGTCGGGTGGAGGTTGGGGTAGTTTGGAGAAAGACTACATTGATTACACCGTCTAAAATCCTTCAACCCTTTGGTCAGATACTTTCAGTTTACTCTAGCCTTGAGTTTCCAAATGCTTTTAAACATTATTCAGACCTGACCGATCAATATTTCCAAACAGCAAAGACACCAGTAGCGGCACTTTGGTCATGGTCTTGCACGCTTCTAAGAGCTTTGCACTACCCCCCGCAGGACCAACCCCACTGATCTAGAAGAAGGGGTTGAAGGGGGCGCTCGAGGTGCTGTGTGAAAGGGGCTGGTGGAGTACCTTCCTTGGGCTATTTTCAGGGGGGGAACTCTTTGATGGGTGAGGTGCAGCTGTATCTTTTGGAGTTACCAGATTAAGGTCTGGGGCAATTGCGTTCATTGTAAGGACATGTTCAGCTGCCCAGCGTCTGCAAAATGAGCTTTGATTTGCCAGGACTTTTTCATCATTATTTTTGTGTCATTACCATCCTTCGCCTGAAATCTTTTTGCAATGAAGGAAGGAGCATCAAGAGAATGCAATAGTGTGTGTGTGGAGAAAAGTTGCCCGCAGTGTACCTGAACTTCTCATTGGTATCATTTGTATTGATTAATCGGATATTCTACTGAAATGCGATGCCTGATACATGTAGGTTCAATGGGGGAGGGGGGGGGGCCTCAAAATCAGGTAGGGACTGAAATCCAAATCCACATGCAAGGCTCTGGTCTGAGGTGGGATTCAAACCAAGGGTCCACAGAGATGAAAGGCAGGGAAAGAAACCACTAAGCCAACCTGATCCCCTACATGTAATTTGCAGTATGTGGTTTGTGGTATTGATGCCCTGACAGAATGACAAACATTTATGCTCTCTGAATAACATAAGGAATTTTGATTTTTCTTTTCTAATATCTATAGGTCACCTTCACAAAGCGGAAATTTGGCCTTATGAAGAAAGCGTACGAGCTGAGTGTTTTGTGTGACTGCGAGATTGCGCTAATTATCTTCAACAGTAGTAACAAACTGTTCCAGTACGCCAGCACGGACATGGACAAAGTGCTACTGAAATACACAGAGTACAACGAGCCACATGAAAGTAGGACCAACCAAGACATCATTGAGGTGAGGTTTCTTTTTTTTTCACTTCAAATGGTACATCAAATTGCAAACTTTCTGTTTTGGGATTCCAAAATTTCAGGTTACAGGTGATAGAGTTTTTTGTGCATGGCAGTTTTCTCTGTTTTACAAAAACAAAGTTGAATTTCAGAGTAACTTGGCCTGTAGCTACAGTTGAACAGGGTCAATGTCACCTAACTATCCCAATTGGGGTTTGTTTCTACCTAGATCGGATGCACCTTCTCCTAATGAGGATATCAATGTCCCCAATCAGAAAACCTTTATGTATAACAACCAAACTACCCCATTTGGGATATATACTTCTATATGTACCCCGATTGGAACCATCTGATCCAAGTGAGGATATTAATGTCCTCAATCAGGAATCTATTATGATCACAACCAAACTGTCCCAATTGGGATAGTTGTACTTCTCCCAATGAGGATATCAATGTCCCCAATCAGGAATATGATAACAACCAAACTACCCCAATTGGGGTTTACTTTTACACACACATGAACCCTCTTTCCTCAATGAGGATATCAATGTCCCTGAAGTGACAATAATACCCTCTGCCTGAGTAAGGGACACTGAAGAGAATGAGTATGGTGTAGGAATGGGGATCCAATGACACATTCACTATTGACTTGAAATGTGTGCTAACGTCATTCAAGTCTTCAACAAAACATTGATTGAAGCCAACAACATTCATGGCATTTGATAGTAGCTGATTTTGTTTTCAATTTCAACACATTCTGCTATCTACATTTATATGAAATTCATGGTTTTGGAAAATTGTGCTTCATTCCAAGCATGTACAGTAAATACACTGTATCACTCCCGCCATATTGTGTAAACATTTTACTTGAGAACCCGAGGTACAACCTCTCAAATGATACATGTACAGTTACTTTTCTCATCGGAATCACATTTGGAATGCATTTCATTGAGTAAAAAAGGTGGTCAGGCTGTCCGTTTTAAAGCACACAAAAGCTAAACACCCTGCTACATGTATGTATCCTCCCAAAACGAAAGTAGACCACGTACAATAGATCTCATGATTTCTGATAACACTGTCAGTGTAACTCTGCCTTGCCGGTAATACCCGGAGTTCAGTCCCTTGGTTGTGAATCCAGAACATATCTTCTTTCTCCGCCATCCACAATGGACATTAAGAGCCACGGGGGGAGCTGCATTGAGCAGGGAGAAAAGATAGTTGAACGCCATCGGCTTCACTCTTGGGAAACCGCTGGCAAGTGTCTTTCAAGGACTATAATGCATTCGTATTGACGTCATCCCAGCAAGGCTCGTAGTCAGTTTCACAATCATTTTTTTCTTCTCTCCCTCTTTTCTCAGACTCTTTTTTTTCTTTCTTTTTCTTGTAATGCTACATGACTTACATCAGTTTCAGATCTTTTTTACTCAAGTTTCATGTCAGATTCGGTTAAGGATTTTCCTTCTTTTTTGTTGTTGAAGTTAAGCTTTAAAAAAGGCTTAAATTATTTAGTGAAAAATACGTTTTTTTATAACTCAGATTTGAAAACATTCTGGGTTACTTATAGCCTTTTAAATGGGAAAAAACCTGGTGATGTTACTCTCTTATTGTTATGAGTATTTTTCTAACCATGGATTATGCTCATGCAGGAATTTAGTTGCTCAACAATTTTCTTTTATCTTTTAAGACCAAAACTAATATTTTTCTGAAGAGATACAGGAAATGTCAAAGCAACAGATTATAGAGAGCGTTTATGTATAATGTTAACGCTCATTTAGTAGGTTGTTTGGAATTAATGCTATCAGATCTACTCCACACATTTTGAAATATCTGGTTAGTTGGCTATTAACCGCTATACATTTCTCCGGAATAGAAACCATGCATCCTAACAAATATACAGAGATAATTAATTTAAATTTTTCAAACTTTATTTTCAAATGGTTGAAATTATGAGTACACTGCATTACAAGGAAAATTCTCTTAAATTAACAAAAATTCGATTGATTGATTTAACCAGGGTTTGAAATTTGACTCAAAGCGAGTTTTGTTGTCGGTTTGTTGTGAATTGTAAATGTGTACAGTTGTTGATATTGGACGTCCCCTTTAAGGTAGCACTCTGCTGCAGTATTCCTTTGAGCGTTGTGTCTGGTCTGCGTTGTACACATGTGATCCATCCTGTAGGCACCCAATAGGATTCTTCCTGTTTGCGAGCATAATCCCCTGGCGGAAGTTGCCGGTCAGTAAGTATTCTGTTCGATCAGTGTCCATCTCGAAACAGACACCCCCCTCCCCCAGACACTGTCACAACCCCGTGGCCCCCGCTGCCACTTTGAACCAATCAGATTAGTAGAAGGCCAACTGTAGGGCGATCACTCACGGGAAGGAGGGTGTCAGATCTTGGCTCTTGTTCAAAAAAAAAAGGAGAAAAAAAAAACACCCAGTGACTGTTCCTGCCTGGTACGTATGTTGTCGTCACTCAGGCTGACCCCCCTCACCCATTGACGCCCGTAAACACTAAGGCCATCGTGTGGTATTTATTGTACGCCAAATACGTTGGTCTTACGCGAGATGCATACATACTTTGGGTTGCGTTTTTACTAGCATCTATGGTGAAGTTGGCATGGTGTTTCGGTGTGCCCATTTGGAGATTTGTTAGTCACAGGAAGGGGTGATTGGCATGTGAACAACTGACGTCAGGAGTGTATGATTGAATTAACAATGTTGTCACCTGAACTTTTGGGGAAAACAGTTGCACCAGATGACAAAGCATGTACGTTGAATACGTGGAGGATAATTAGGCTATGTCTTTTCCATAATAGGTACCCAAAAATAAAATTCTTATTGGTCCTCGTTTTGTTTTGAAAAAATGTCATGGTTCCCAACCCCTTTAGATAATTTGTATTTCACATGACTGGCAGATCGACGCTTGATTTATTTTCTTCAAAATAATTTCAACAGAACCCTTTGTTTTGCCATTAAAACAAAGCTGTACCCTTCAGCACTCACGCACTATTAAACATAGAGTCATTTACTCCTCACCGCGGCATGGAAATTCACTGGATTTTCTGCTGTTTTGAAAATCCTCAGATACTTTTGTTGTGATTATTTTCTGGTGTTACAAGTCTATTTTATTTTGTAGAGGATAAATTTGACTTTTAAATGATTTGCACAGTTGTTTTGTTTGCTTTTCCAAATTGAGTCTTTGAGGTTGAAAATATCAGACAGATCAACTAAATTTAGGAAACATTGTTTGTGTATGAACTAAACATTTGTTACAGCTGTGCACAACAACAATTTTCTGAACTGTACTGTCCTCCCAAAGAAAATTTAAGTTACAAAAGTGATTGAAAATAATCACCTTTGGAAATAAAATGGTCGCCATTAACCGTGTACATTTTACATAAAATACAGTATGTACTTACACAGAAAAAACAGCTACTCACTGTGTCACATATGCGTAGGGGACAGGACTTCTGACCTTTCAACCTGTGGAGGTGGACAGCGTTGTTTTTTTCTTATGGGGACCATATGCTATTTTTAGACTATTGTAATCTTGAGATTGTGCTCTATCTACGGCTGTTTGCTGTGTTTAAATCGCGTGTGTAAAACTCAAAATACAACTTGTCAAACTTTGGGGGCGGTTGCGGGCGGTATGTGGAGTAATAGGTGGCTGTGGGCGATAAGTGTGCTAAAGGGTTAAGATGATTTCATTTTAAAACAATTTTGTTTTTATGAAAACTGATGATGATTGGTAGAGATAATCATCACTTTGAGAAAATTCATTGCACATTACAATGCTGAATGTAGTATTTGCACATAGATCCTGTGTATGCTTTGTAAGCAGGAATTACTGTGTAGTGCTATTTATTACACTGTTAAAATCATTTTGAAATTGAATAAAACACAAATTTCCTCATGAAATTTTGATATTTTCAAAAAAGAAATTTAGTACATCAGATTCCGCATGTTTAAGCTCATTGTCTCAGCATTGACATTTAAGAAAATTACATATTTTTGTAGGACAAAAAAAAAACGTTTTCATTGTGCGCACATGTTAAGAAACGTGTGCATATGTTAATAGACTTCCTGTTGGAAGTTTGTATCGTGCTTCGCAGAAAATAATGACAAGAAACCTGTCGTCAACAGTATATTGTATAATTTGGAAGTCAACTTTTGAAAATTCTGTGTTTTTCCATGGCAGGGATCTGTCCTGCTTTTTCAATTACGTATAATTTTGAATGCAACTATAATTTTTCCTTTTTCTTTTTGTGATTTCATATATGCAATTGTTGTGATCATGAACTTGCGGAAAAGTTACTTTGAAAATCTTCGATAAAATATGGCACTGTGTTCAGTTAATTTGTTTTTCTCATGGTCACTTGGAGTAAAATAATTCAGTTAGTGTTTGTCAATGAAATTCATTTATGGTAGATAGCAATGTGTAGTCGGGGTGCTTCATCCAGGACAATGTTTAAGGCCATCGCTTGCCTCCTTTTGTGTAGCACCTTGTTCCTTTGCTGGACTGTTTGTTGTGTCAAGCGTTCACATTACACTGATTCTTCCCCCCCCCCTCTCCATTGGGGGGAGTGACTTGATGATGTCATTTAATTTGTGGCATGAGTTGAACCAATTAACCATAATCAAATCATTTGCCCATCGGAGGAACCGCGAAGACCCTGCCATAACGAAGCCAGCCACCGTCGCGCAAATTGATTTATCGTCGCCAGCCTGTAACTCTGCTTGGCGCAGAAAATAAAAAAAGGAACAAAAAGAGAAAGATAAAAAATCTAATGCGGCACAATTGTCCAAGTCGTCTTGCCTTGCATGGAAGTATTTACTCTCATGGTTGTAGGATTGTGTGGCAGCCTTTGTGGTGTAATTTCCAGCAATTTTCTAGTTATTTTGTGCACTTGTGTTCACTTTGATGAATCTGGCCAGGACTAATGTACCCGTTCGTCTGCTTTATTAGATTTCCGAAACAAAGTGTAACAATTGAAGTGTAACTCCCTCTCGCTTTTATTGATCTTTAGTACCTTCAAATTGCTGTAATTCGGTCCTCCGATGTGAAATACAACCCTCCAAACTGGCACAAGGTTGTCTCTTTTTTCTCTCCTTGTGTAATAACAATGATGCTTCTGCCGAGTGTTTCCCACCGAGTAATGATTTTAATGTAGAGCAATTCAATTTGAATCATGAAACTGCTACATAGCGGTGTCCATTCAATACAGTTTCGTTATTTTTCTTCCTGAATGTCTTGAACAAACATTTCAAATTCATTTCTCTAGTTGTTTACTGTGTATGACTTTTGTGCAGAGGATAAACAGTTACACTTCCATATCATTTTCTGATTGTAGTTTGTGTCAAACCTTTTAAAAAGAAAATATAATTAGTTGTAAACTGCTTACCAACCAAAAGGACCTATGGTACTGAAAAAGCAAAAAATAGTTAGTGGCTTCTGTTTGGACCCTAGCAGACCCTTTCTCGAGGTCTTCGAGAAACATATTTTAAAAAGGTAATAAATCCGGTAAGACATGAATAAAAAGAAGAAGAAATATGACGTAAAATAAATGTTTTTAAATTTTCATGCAGCTGCATTGCTTTGTACCGACATGTCTGATGACAGCAGCCAGGGCTATAAAATATATCAAATAATAATCCCTTATAGGCACCTGGAAATAGTTTTTTTTTTTTTTTAACAGAAGAGTATATGTATATTAACAATAAAACAATTTTTTGAGTAATTGTTTGTCACGATTTATATGTGAAAAAAATTGACAAAGTTGTTTGAAGGTGACTCCGCCCATCCCTTTTTGTGACGTCAATCGAGGCAGACTTCGCCGCGATCGAACATCGACCCCCCTCGAACTTGCCTGCATTTACGTGCCAGTAGTGAGCTTGTACGTTTCGTTTGGTTATCCCAAAAAAGGGATTTTTCGTGCATTTTCCCGGCAATGCAGACCAGGTGTATTGCTGCTGGATGCAGCAAAACGACTAAAGATGGGGTCAGTTAGCATTTGTTTCCTGCAGATCCCTAATATAGGCAGTTACGGGCATCGAAAGTCAGGCTAACGAGGGCAAAGTGGTCCGGTCCGACATCGTTTTCAGCGCTGCAGCGAACATGTTTCTGGTGTTCGGATCGACTTGAGCTGTATGCCGCGCCGCGGCGCGCCGATCTGATCCGATTTGTCATCACGGGGCCGCTCGAATACCTTGTATTATCCGTGTTCTCGTTATGACCGTGCTCGTATCTTCCGTTTTTTAAGACATAGAAACGCGCATGGGACAGTGTGGTATTACCACCAGTTAACGGGGTGAGTCTTGGTCGTCTATAACACCAACACAGATGGACACACGTCTGGTTATGTTGCTGACTGGATTCAAGACTGCTCACAGCTGGCCCGCCTGCGCTGACCAGCCGCGGACATGCTTGAGTGGGTTATTGTACATAATCACTACAACAGTTCAGGACCGGTGAAAACCTCGTATAAACGTCGACTGTACACTCTCCTAGGATTGCATTGGGTGACGTCCGAATACGAAAATGCATCATACTGATCAGGTACCCAGACGTAATGTACAGGGCCAGACTACACATTTTCTCTTCAAATATCCTGCGCCTCGATTGACGTCACAAATAGCGCCATGTAAACGGGGGCCTATTTTTAAATGTTTAAATAAAATAAAAACACAATGTTTGAACCTTAGTTAATTGTTTGTTCACATTCCACTCATCAAAATGTATATATTAACGACAAAAGCTTTATTTTGACAAAATACCACTGCCAGGTGCCTTTAAGGTTTAATACTTGATAAATAATAATCCCATTCACACTGTTTTTGTTGTTGCATTTAGTAGTGGAAAGTTATCTGAAAGATCTCCTTTTTCGAAGAAGTTGATGCAGGTATTATGTAGCATGAATGTAGTGTAAAACACAATCCTATTAGATAGTGTGATATCACTGTTTGGACACGCTTTTATGCATTTGACAGTTGATACAACTTTCTGAGAGCCTTAGATATAATCTTGCATAATGCTTCCGGTACAAACTGCTTTACGCTAAGTTGTAGTTTAAAGGGATATTATAACGTTTTTATAAAAACTGTATTAATTCAACCAACTTACAAAAAAGCACATCTTAGAAAAGACTTGAGGAAAAATTATGTTAAGAAAACTAATTTTTTTGAAACTGTTTGTTTTCAAGAAGCTTCTCGTTTCTCACTGTCAAGAAAAAAGTATAGCCAAAAGCCAAATATGGCAACAAAAAGTAAGATATGGTTTGTTTTGTTTTTTGGTTTTTTGTGGGTTTTTGTGGGGTTTTTTTGGGGGGTGCTCTGCCATTTAAAAGGGAAAGTTATGTTTCCCCCGAAAGAATGTTTTTTGTTTTTACGTTTTTCAAAAACAAATTCTTATTATTTGATGCTCATTACATTGCTTGACCTGTGTGTGATACATAATAGCAATTTACACTGCTGAGACTTTCCGACCTATTCCACGTGACTGGTCTGCATACCTGAAGCCCCAGTTCCCATGCTAGAAGCGGAAATACACATACTTAAAAAAATGAACAAGATAAGAACCCTGAATGGGTATGGACAATAAAGCATCAATAAGTACCTCTGCTGTTCGCTGCCAACAAGAAATCCTAAAGCCCCCAAGAGTCGCCTTGCCTCTGATTGATTATATGACATTTAATCGAACAGAACATAATTTGGAGGTTATTAAAAAAAAAGGGGGGGTGTTTGTCCATTCAAAGAAAGCGTTTGAGTGAGTTGATTATAGATTTAATATATCCAGACATTCACGTAAATCAAATCAGGCCAGGACCCACATGATAGTTAATATTGCATGGTACAGTTTGGTGGTTTTTGTATTATTTTGTGTCTGGTTTGCGTTTAAAGGTAGGGTCATACTCTCGAAATAACACCCCGCCCCCAAACAATTTATACATGTACATCAAAGCAACAATGCATAAAACCTCTTGATTTACATTGATGGGATGTAGTTGTGAATCATCTAAGACGTAAAACCTTGGAAAGTTGAGTGTGTTTCATTCAATCCAAGAGGAGATTGTCCCCCTTTTCCCCAGGGTTTTTCCCCCTTATATTTTGCTTGATCATTGAGTACAATGTGTGTTTTCAGACAGCAGACGACTAAACAGACTTTTGGTTTTACACAAGGGTTTGCAGTTTTAGGGATGACAGGTTTAATGACACTAATTTTCCCTTCGGATGCAATATCAAGTAAACGACATGAGAAATTATGACAGTTTGTCATCTTTTTCCCCTCCTGCTAAACTCCCATGGATTACTGGCCTGGATTTTAAAACCCCACGGGAGGAAATATAGATTGTTTTTGAAGATTTGCCGTCCACTTTGCTACAACTGGAAGCTTCTGAGGATATATTAATTTGTTTTTAGTCTAAATATAGAAGGTAAACAATGTTAATGGGAATCTGTTGAATTGGTTATGTAAGCAGAGTGTCTGTGGAAAGTTTGACAAATGGCTACTTTCTTGGAAAGAAGACTAGAGCAAGTTTTGAAAGCTTGGTAAACGAGAAAAAGGAAAGAATGTGTTAAGAAAGAATTTAAGTTGTTTTCATTTTTAAGTGGAAATGTTTTGACCTTTTTGTTTCTTGTACTCTTCTTTTATCAGAGCATGATATTTGTCTTACTTTAGTCTGTTTTCCCGATTGATTTTCCTCAGAAAAATCAGTAAAACTGTTATTAATAAGGCCTGAAGAGTATATTACCACACCTACACCATGTATACATGTAGGTCAGCCCTTGTACCTTTCCTACTGTTTTTCCAAGGACCAAATACCATGCCTGTTTTATGGAAGAGGACTTGTGATTGGATCTTCCATTTGAAGAAAAACTGTGCCATTGCTTGATAAAAAGTTCTTTTAAGGATGGTTTGTGTGCTGCAAACTTGTTTGCTTTTGCCAACTTTCATTCGGGGGTCTATGAGTGAATGAAATGAGGTGACGGAACCAGACCAAGGAGACAGGTTTTTCAGGCAAACAGACAGTTACCTGTAGATATCCCTCATTAAGTACATGGACTTCCATGGTAGCATATGTAATCAGTAACTTCACTGTAGAGTTTCACTGAACCACGTACTGAATTGTAAGTTTTCACACTCTTGTGTATGTGTACTTAAAGAAAAACTTGTTTAAAGGTAAAGAATTAGTCAGTGCATCAGCATTTGTTGCCATGGAAATACCCAATCCTCAAAGGTCCGAAGCCTCCAAACTCCCCCCAACTGCCTCTAAAATTAGCTCTGCTTTGCCAAAAGCATGATCAACGTTCTCATTTTACTCACTGAGCTTGTATGGGAGCCTAATATAGTATTCCATGCGCTATAAATAGCGCAGAATTAGAGAGCCCACGTCAGCCAGCAGAGGCCGGGGCCTGTTGCTAGGCAACAAGCTGGTTTCCTGTTAGCAAGTAGCATTCTGGACATGCCTGTCTGCCTGTTGCACATGAGTCCCAGTGATTCCCACACTGAACAAACTCGGGCAATACAGGAAATCTGTTTTTAAGATGATGAGCAGAAGAGGTTAAGAGTCCACAGAAGGAGAAAGAAACAACACTTTGAGTAAATGAAGCATTACTTTAGAAGTCCTTGCTGACGTAATGCCATCATGTATGAGAAAATGAGAAAATAATGATAAACTACTTGAACATGAGTCATTTTTTTGATATGAGGGGAAAAAAGAACAAGATCAGAACAACTTAAAATTGTATCTAAACTTGTGTCATCTAACAGATTTTGTTTATTGTTTAGAGTGAGGTTATACCTTTGGTAATTACTCCAAAAATGAATGACCATTAGAACTTGGTAAAGAGCACTGGAGAGCTGTTGATATTAGAAAACATTGTTAAAAACCACATCCTTGGAAGTAATGTAGTTTTAGAGAAAGAGGTACATTTTCACCAACAAGTTTGAATCTGAGAAAGGCTTCGGGCATGAAGCCTTTCTCAGGCATCTGAAAGCACACAATTCTATGCAACAAGGGTGGTTTTTTCTTTCATTATTCTCTTGCAACTTCAATGACCAATTGAGCCCTTATTTTTTTTTAAACAGGTTTGTTATTTCATGCATATGTTGGGATACACCAAGTGATCGAGGATACTGGTCTTTGACAATTACCAAAAGTGTATCCTGCCTTTAAATCAAATTTTGTATTTCATGTTATAATGGCTTACATCAGATCAAGTTGTTTGTGTGTATGTCCTGTCACTTATTTCTTGAAGTTTGGTATTTATTTTAAAATAATAATAATAATAATGATAATAAGTTAACAAAATTCATGGGAGGGTCACTTGTCCTCTTCACCTGTCTCCACAAATTATTACCTTAAGGCTGCCAAGATGTTAACACCCTTATCAAAATGCTGGCAGATTAAAGAGGCTAAACATCAGACTCTCGGCATGATAAAAACCCTTGTATCAAACAGTGTTATCAAAGTGCAAGCAACTTCTAAATGCAATGTAAGCCGGTTCATGGATATGTTGATTATTAAAGTATTTGCTCTCAAGTTTGGATCCAACCCACTGATCATTATCAGTAAATTGTTGTTCGCAACTGGTGTGTCTAGTTTGATCATGTGCATAGGAGAACATTCATTCAGTTACTGCACAAATACAGCAACAATAACAACAGCAACATTTTTTGTAATGCTTATTTTCAGATAAAACCTAGTCCACAAAAACAAGAACAAACAAACTGGGGTCATTTGCATAGAAACACCACCGTGATAAACACAGCAGATAAATAATGCAAACGGAATCTCTTAATGCTTAACATTCTTAGCAAACGCAAACATCCTCAAAGGCATTCATTGTTACAAAACAGTGGTTGAAATGATATGAGAGTAAATTATGCAAAGAAACATTAAAAAACAAACAACAACTCAACAAGTACCTCGTAGCTTTTTCCAAATATTTTGTGTACAACTTTTTATTTTATGGTAAGTGGACGGTAGATAGACTGCATTAATTCTTTGAAAAGTTTCATGGACGGTTATTATCCATCAATTTGGTAGTGATTCCATTTCCAGTATTTATTTATTTATCAGCGCTGCATATGATTATTATTCAGTCACAAACCTCTTTGTTTCCAGATGACAATAACACAGGTGCGTTTTTGACGGTGTTGCTCACTGTCTCAGCCCCTGGGGTCAGCAGGTGCAATGACTCCTACTCCTAGGAGGATGCAAACTGCCTCTAGGGGAACGAGGAAAATAACCTTGTGTTGGTCATCTTTCTGCACTAGGGCTTGTGTTGATGAGAAGACATGTTTGTTCATCTTTGGGCCAGCATTTTTGTTTGTGTGTTGGATTACTTATGCTATATTAATATTAGCTACTAAATAGCATAACATGACAAGAATGTTAGTGCGGTACAATGTTATGTTTCTTTTGGGTTTAAATATTGGCAAAGCCAAAGCATCTTACTGCAATTGTAACTCTTGCTTTTTAAAAAACATTGTTATAAAGATGTTTTCACTCACTAATTTTTTCTCTCACTAACTCACAGAAATGTACCTCTGGTTCAAATTGTGTTCATCATGTTTACAATTACAACTTAAACGTTGCGTAGCTTGATTTTCGCCCCCCCAAAAGTTTTTAAAATAGCGTTTTCTGTGAATGAATTTTTGCAGATAATGCTGTTTCAAAACAAAAAACATACAAACATTTATTTGTATGCCACGCACAATGCACAAAATACATGTGACATTTGTACATGGCTGATTGACATGAGATAATATCTGGATACCGACAATAAGTTATTTTTAAATTGTTTAATTAACTACCACTTCTTATTTGCAGATTTCTTTTTTGTATACCTTAAATGAAAGCTTATAACATTCTTGACTCTAAAAAAAATAGCTCTTAAGAATTTAAATTTAACTTTTGCGTCAAATGAGCCAAAAGTTGGACCTAGCATTTTTAGAAGAGATACAAAAATGTTACCAATGGGAGGTAAGAAACCTGATACGAAATCTACACAATTGAATATTCAAAGCATCAGGCCTATAATAATAATGCATCTTGATTGAATCTGGCTTGGAGAATTTCCTTTTTCTTATGGATTTCTCTTTTCAATTTATTTCTTAGACATACTTGTTGCACAGGGAGGCTGCTTTGTCAAATGGCAAAGTGACGTTCACAAGGGTTTGTTACGCAAACAAAACAATTTGAAACCAGGGACCCCACGTTGATCAAAAGTAATCTGTGGTTTCCTGACCACATGTGTAGGTCTAAAAAACCAAACTCCCACTCAAAAAACTCCTCTATTCTTGGAGGGATACCGGTGACAATTTCGTTCTAAGCCAGCAGGGTGGAAACAAAGACAGTGCTACATTGTAAGGCTATGTCCGAATTAATGTCTTTGGCAATGGCTATGGCCTGAACACCGGAAAGACCTGGGCCCCAATTTCATAGAGCTGCTTAAGCGCAAAAAGTCGCTAAGCACAACAAAATTATGCTTACCACAACAGGGTTACCAGCCAAAATAACATGTCAAATGTACAATTTGTGACTGGTATCCTGCTCAATTGTTAAGCAATGTTGTCGCTGTAGCCAACAGCCATAGCCATAGCCAAAGCCAAAGTCACTTTAGATGCGGCTTTACTCTACTCCCTGCGGGCATTATGGATGAAAATTTGCACGTGTTCTGCCCATGTTCATATTTTCAGCTACAAGGTTGCTTAAGACCTATCATGATGCTAGAGAGGTAGTTTTCTTATTTGGAAGATAAAATATATTCCAAACTATACAGGATCTTAACTCTTTTTTTGAAAGGTAAGACAATTGATCAACAATATGTTGTAGTAGATATACATGTACTGGAAATTTGAGTTTGTATTGTAGTATTTCAATGAAAGATTTGTTGTTATGAATTTTCTTGGCAGCTACTGTAATTAACTGAAGTGTTCTCTTCTGCCAACTAATTTTGACTGACCCCCTTTGTTTTTATGTCAGTGGTAAAAGCTTAGAAAACCTCTAAGAGTACACAAATAAGAGTTCAAAAACACACCTTTAGACCGTCTTTAAGGACTTGCCATTTAGAATTGATCTTTCACAATGTTTTGGATGTTAAATTTGTTGGTCTAAACAAGAAACATTTTATAAAGACAGAGCCTCGGTTGTATCCTAGCATAGCTTTTTTCAGAGGAGCATTTCCAGTAGGGCACTGTAGGCATCCGTAGGCGGTGAGCTTGACCATGCTGAGCCAGTTCTGATTCATCTTTGTTTCACACAGAGCGCTACCTGCAGCTAAGCCGCCCGTGCTACCTTTGGCTGCCTGCCCGCCGGTGAACCGAAATAACCCACACACTATTCTTAGGTTCTCTTAAAACCCAAAACACAATTTCATGTTGGTGGGGCTATTTGTGGCAACTGGGGCATTGGGTGGTCCACGTGGTTCAGTGTGAATGAGCAATCGGCATGCTTCTGTCTGGCCAAGGCAAGGGTATTCCCAAACGGATTCGTGGGTAGAACAGGAGCAATTTTATAATGCACTTCAGTTGTTCCTTTCCCATGTCTCATACCTACCTACCTAAACCTATCGTTCATAAGGGGATTAGTACATCATTGACTTTTGAAGACTTGATTAATTTCCATCTTGTGTTTTCAGCAACCACACCATGCAACCAATCTGTAAGCAAATCTGTAAGCAAATTTTTCGTCATTTAGTGAAAACGACGAAAAATTGTTAATGGTTTTTCAGGGATTGTGGCGCACACTCATCTACCTGGTTATTTTGATTGCTGTGGCAGCGGGCACTTCAAACAATTATTACTTCCTTGATTTTACCAGTATTTTCAGGCATAAACACTTCTCTGGAGAATTGGTACTGGTAGAGTTGGCTTACAGATCAAAACTGATACATGTACTTTTCTTTTACATTACCAATCTTTTACTTTGTCTTTGAGTCTGTTGAGAGATAAGATTTAACTTCCTGAAGAAAATATTTGTATCGTGTTTTACAAATTACCTGGAAAAGGTTTCCAACACAACATGTCGTCCCTTTTCTTAAGAAATGGTTTAATCATTACAATACATTGGATTGTCTGGTAGCATATTGGTTCGTCATAGTAGTGATCTTTTTGGAAGCTTCATGCAGTTTAAATTCACTTTTTTTTCTTTCCTTTAAAGGGTTTGTACAACATTGGTAAGGTTGCTCACAGATTTGCACATTACTTACATGGTATAAAGATGGTCATGGTGGAAAACTTCCCTTGAAGTAGTTTTGTTTGAAATGCTATAGTCAGTTTTTATGAAATGAGTAAAACAATTAGATTTTATCACTGGTGATAAAATCCGATGTTTGAAAACAGTGAAAATATATAATGGGGTTTTTCACAGTTTTCTCATGACTCCGAAGACCGATGTAGCTTAAACTTTCACAGGTTTGTTATTTCATGTATATGTTGGGTCACATCGAGTGTGGATACTGGTCTTTGACAATTACCATTGTTGTACATTTGCTTTAAGTTCCTTTAGATTTTTTTAACATTTCAGAAGCTGCAATTCAGTAATGCAATTTGGAGTTACAACAGTCACCCATTTATGAATTCAAATATACTCCTTTTACATGCAGTAAATTAATCATTAATTCGTTAAAGGAAAGCTTTGTCTTGTGGGTTACCTAATTTTAAGTCAACCTGTGATGTGCTTTAAGTTTGAACTTTTTCATAAAGAACTCAAGAATTGAATTCCACGGCGTAGTTTCTTTTTCACCATGGCCAGTATCCGGCAAATTAATTATTGGATTAGCTTTCCTTCTTTCAGAATCTGTCTGGCATCAAGGTTTCAAGTCTCTGTCCCAGATTACCGTAAACCCTAAAAAACCAAATCAATTTTCACAGAGAGGAACCACTAACTAGATCCAGTTTCATCCCCAACCTGCCCTGGGGCAAGATACGGACACAATGAGTGTCAATGGAACGCATCTCCCTGTGGCTGAACAAACCCCCTAGGTTAACAGACGTTAAGGTAGACAACTTCAGGTATTCTCACCGGCCTGGCGATCCAACCATCTCTCTTTGTCACATGCATGTATCCCTCATCCGTGTCGCTTTCTGTATCTTTGAGATGAGTGGGAGGCGGTTTCATCTCCCAGGATAAGACAATAATTATATTTAAAGGTGACAACAATACGCCAGCCAATCACTGTTTGCTGTTAAGAGAGGCAATGAAGGAGTTCGAAGTCCTCTGATCCCGCAGCGGTTTCCCTCAAATACGGGGAAGTCACAAGGGGCTTTGCGTCCAACAAAAGAAAATGTTCGGTATAATTCTTTTTGGCTTGGCTTTCTTTGCTGGGGACCTTTCTTTTGATTAATCGGGGGGTTATTCATTTATTTCAGTGTGTTTTACGACTTTTAGTCGCTGGCGCTCCTGTGTCTTTCATAGGTGAGCGCGGTCAATGACCGCCCGAGCAGACACTTCTAAGAGATATCGATAGATATAATGGTCGTGCTGCTGTAAAAATTTTGTTTGGATTTGTTCATGTACTTGTGATGGTCTGGAAATGTAAGAAGGGTGTAGTGGTCTTAGTTGCACTGATCTTGTCTCTGGTGTCCTTGTATCTTGTAGATGTTGTGATATTCCAAGAGAATGTTCCCTAATATAAGGGAAAGTTGCTGCATTTTAGGAACAAGATTCTTGGAAATCTGGTAGTCTATAAAGTCTTGTGATGTTTTGAGCAGAAACCAAATTTAATGTTGTCTTTTCTGTGTTAAATCTTACCATAGTTGTGGTATAAATCTGAAACATAAAACAAAGATGCCTTTAAACTTATGATATATTGAATTTATTTACCACATTGCTGCAACTGGACAAAATCATTACAAACAGTCAAGAATATTAATCTATTACAATGGATAGGGTACCGGAGAGTATAAGAATTACTATCAAATCCCGTTACCTTTCAGAGGTCAAGTGATAGGATTTTGGGAAAAAAATACCATGCCAAAAACAAACAAGAATTTTAAATTCCAGTTCATATATCATACAGTGTTTTGTTTTTCATCCCCTTTCATTGTTGTCATATTTTATTGGAAGAAAGTGTATTTCAAAGGGTTTTTCTCCCATGTCTTTTCTTTTCCCACTTACAGTTGTTAAACAAGAAAGAAAACAAAGGGTGCGAAAGTCCAGATCAAGACGCCGAGGCATACAACTGTACACTGACACCACGCACAGAAGCCAAATACAGTAAAATCAACGAGGAGTTTGACAGAATGATGAATGGTAGTTTGCCGAGGGTAAGTCACTTAGTTTTTGTTCAGAAGTAAGTAACTTCTTACAAATTTAACACAGAAAAATCTTTGAACCCTTTAAAGGCATCGTACACGTTTGGTAATTGGAGCCCATTGTTTGTTTCATACCTATATAGTTGTAGATATATACCATAAAACTAACCTGTGAAAAATTCATTTCAAAAGGTGGTAGGTTTTTTGAGATATTGCCGAAAATCTGGAGCGGTTATGTCCATGCAGGAAGAATAATCTGCATTGGAACACACTCAAATGTTTGGGGGGATAAAAAGTGATATATTTTTCCATAACCGCAATACTTCGAAGTGAAAAGGTTTCTCAAAATGCATTATACTATCTAAAGCTGCTGTACTTCTTACCAAGTAAGTTTTTATTGACATTAATTATCAGAGTGATTACCAAATGTGTATGATGCCTTTAAACTGATGTATCTTATGTCAAGTATTGAATTCCGACTGGCCTCTTATGACCAGCAAGCTTTTAGTTGTCTAAAAGTTATAAAACTTCTGCTGGGGGAATGCAAACATTTACGGGTTCAAGTCCTGGGGTGCCTGTGGATTTTTGTTATATTAATAATAACGGGCATTTATAGAGAACTCTTACACTGGGTACCACAGCAAGAAACAGCACATTAGGCAAAGCAAATAAGTAAAGGCACAAATAATAGGAAAGGCATAACCTTATCAATCAACCATTGAATAGGAAAGTTTTCAGATGTTCCTTGAAAGTTTCCAGTGACTCTGCAGAATGGATTTGATGAGGGAGACAGTGCCGGGCATGTGCGTAAAACGCACGATCGCCAGCAGCGGGAAAAAAAGTACTGTGCGTACTGATAATAATGTAAATGAATCATGAGGGTCATTCTAGTTTTGAATTTGTTTTGGATTCAGGGACAGGCTATGTCCAGCAACTACCCCACCTCCATGCCTGTGGCCATTCCCATCCAACAACAGACCCAACAGATGACCACACACATATACAACAACAGTCCCCCCAGCCAGTCCACAATCAACAGCCCACAGCTGATGCAACCCCCAGCCTCAGCACCCCGACAGAGCTTGAGCCCCCAACCGCCGATGTCTAGGATCAGTCTCAGCCCCCAACCCCACCACAACCCACACATGAGGACTAGTCTAAGTCCACAGCCAAGTATGATGCGGAACACCATCTCACCACAGCCCCCTCGCCCAGCCAGCACAGGTTAGTTTCAGCTATTGACATCAAAACAAACAAAAACCAGATTCATTTCACTCTCATCTAGTGTAATTCTTAAAGTCTGGGTCAAATTTCATAAAGCTGCTTATCGCTTCAAACCTTGCTTAGCAGAAACGGGTTACCATCAATTTTTACACATATTTTATATTGCCTGTGATTCCCTACGAGCCTCTGCTGAGCAGATGAGTTTTGTTCAGCAACATTTACTGCTCGATAAAATTGGACCTTAAGTCCATACCAGGGTTCACTCTGCATTTTGGTTATTTAGCACAATTACTTGATGGGGACTGTAAAGGTGCAGGGAGGTGGGGATGCTGGGTATGTTTTCTTTATAAAGGGAACTTGTCAAGTAACTGCTTGAAAAAGTGTGCAGAAAGAATGATACAATCAAAAGTCTCTAACAAAATTCTTGCCTTCTTACTGTTTGATATTGCAAGGGTATGTGTTATATATCTCACTGCATTGTAGATCGTGGTGTGCCGCTATGGGCATGGCCAGAGGAGTGACACTAACAAACGTCTCAAATAATCTCTTACTAAAAAAAACCCAAAAGCCTTACAGAGCATGCAAATTCTTTCTACCTCGGTTCAACTTCCACCTTTTGTTTTGATGATATGTTACAGAGTAATATGAAAGCAAATTTATATGCAAATTATGTGGGTTTTTTGTTTTGTGTTTTTGGAGGGGGCGTTCACATTTAAATGGATTTGTTTAACTTGCAAATGAAACTGTCATGAAAGCCTGGAATAAATCTTTGGCGGCCGTTTTCATTTTGCAAGGGACGCTTTGATTACCAAAGGTTAAGATTAGGGCAAAGAAGGCAGTGGCTGCCATGGCCTCCATACAATGCCAGGGCTGTTCGAAATGTTTGTTGAAAAAGCAATATATTTCACGTTTTTAAATTAATGGAAAGCTTTAGTATTGACACTGATAATTTATTCATCATGCTTGAAGCTTTATCAAAACAGAATTAGTCACAAAACGTTCTGAGACAAATTTATGGTGAGAATTACCTTCACTTTTTTTATTAAGTAGAAATGTTTATGTTGATAACAGAAAAACAAAAACATTTGGTGACTTCAGGCTTTGTAAAGCACAATTAACAGATAAGGAGTAGATTTTAATAGAGCATGAACTATGCTTTGAAATGTTAGAGATGTGCGCACAATTTCCTACGAGGGATGAAAATGCATGTCAGTCAGAAATGTTGAAATCAATCGCACTTTGACCTCTGCTTAAAGAGGAACCATTGTCACTGGCTTATTAATCACATAGCCACCCATGGTTCATGTTGGGATCAAGTAATATGTTTGTTGTGCATTTTGGTATGGTAGTCATTATCACTGTGTTTTGCATTGAACAAAAAAAAACGTCGCTTCAGCAGCACTTTGTGTGTGTTTTTCCATTTCCTCTCTCCATTCCATGCATGTCTTTCCAACCAACCAACCAACCAACCAACTGGGGCCATGTGCGCGACCCTATACTTGCATTCACTCATTACACTGGCTGTCACTGGTACTCCGCATGTTATGGCTCCAGGCTGTTTGAGCAGCGTCTCAGAAGACCCAGACAAAGCCAACCTAGGTGACAAATCGGCCGAGTCAGAGCGCCAGTCAGGTAAGATAGGACATGGCTTAACACATAGCGTCACTCCACCACACACAGACACACACAGACACTCTCATGGTTGTCTACCCGGTAAATCCAGGACTTCTCTTTATCTCTCATTGTTTGAACTTCATTTTTATTAGCGATGTCTCCAATAGCCTTTCTGAGATATGGTGGACACTATAGGAGTGCACTGTTTGGTTTGGGTGTATACAGACAAATTTACCCAAACCTAATAATGTCATAGTATTGTGTCCACCATATCTCAAAATTTCGTATTGGTTTTGTACATGAAACCAAAACGAGAACGTCCTCGCTTTGTGAGAACACCCGGATCCCTTCTGTTAAAGTCCTCGGTTTCATGCAGTAGACACGCCCTTAAAGTTCTTGGTTTCAACCGGTAGCACGCCCTTAAAGTCTTTGGTTTCAACTGATAGACATGCCCTTAAAGTCCTTGGTTTCAACCGGTAGACACGCCCTTAAAGTCCTTGGTTTCAACCGGTAGACACACCCTTAAAGTCTTCAGTTTCAACTGATAGACATGCCCTTAAAGTCCTCGGTTTCAACTGGTAGACATGCCCTTAAAGTCCTCGGTTTCAACTGGTAGACATGCCCTTAAAGTCTGTGGTTTCAACCGTTAGACACGCCCTTAAAGTCCTTGGTTTCAACTGGTAGACATGCCCTTAAAGTCTGTGGTTTCAACCGTTAGACACGCCCTTAAAGTCCTTGGTTTCAACTGGTAGACACACCCTTAAAGTCCTTGGTTTCAACTGGTAGACACGCCCTTAAAGTCCTTGGTTTCAACTGGTAGACACGCCCTTAAAGTCCTCGGTTTAAACCAGTAGACACACCCTTAAAGTCTTCAGTTTCAACTGATAGACATGCCCTTAAAGTCCTCGGTTTAAACCAGTAGACACGCCCTTAAAGTCTTCAGTTTCAACTGATAGACATGCCCTTAAAGTCCTTGGTTTCAACCGGTAGACACGCCCTTAAAGTCCTCGGTTTAAACCGGTAGACACACCCTTAAAGTCTTCAGTTTCAACTGATAGACATGCCCTTAATCTTCCTTGGTTTCAACCAGTAGACATGCCCTTAAAGTCCTTGGTTTCAACCGGTAAACATGCCCTTACACACACTACTTTCATTCTCTTTCATTGAGCTCTGTTGAGAAAGCTGCAGCAAGTGGTTTCCTCAATTCCGACCATTTCTCATAAAGCTGCTAGGCATAAACTGTCGCTTAACAAATTTGCTTAGTAGAAAGTAGCAGGGAACCGGTCCCAGACAATTCATATCACATTGTATTTTGGCTGGTAACCTGTTTATGCTTAGCAGTTCTATCAAACTGGCCCATGATTGCTTTGGTATATCCTGTTATTCACACACACATCATTGCTCTTTTTGGTAGAATGCTTATGCCCATTCTCTGGCTATAACAATTTTTTTCTCATCATGTAGGCGACAATTTCTTGCTTAAAGGTATCATACAGGATTGGTAGAGCTGACAAAATAGTCCCAGACAGTGTTCACCTTTTGTGTGATCAACCATATACATGAAATAACAAACCTGCACAATTTTCAGCGTGTAAACACATTGTCCTTAATTTTGGTTGTAACAGCGGAAATCAGCTTTTGTGGTTTTTATTTAGGCTTTCAGATACAGTTTTCTCTAAAATGACTTCATTTCAGATGGAAATATTTCACAGAAAAAATAGTTCTAGTATGAACTTCATAATCAGTAAGCTTTCAGGCTAAAATTAAACGATTATGTTTTTAATCCTTACTAATCCTGTATAATACCAAAAATAAAATGACCATTCTCCGTAGAGCAGTAAACATACATGCTTAACAGCTAATTGAAAATGGGCACTTTAAGAAGAAAAAAATTGCTGTCTTATTTGCTGCAAAAAAAAAATCTCCCCCTTTAAAAAAACAAATCCAGCTAAACTTGCGAAAATGTCCAGCAAAACTAGGTTCTTTAGCTTAACTATGCAAATATGTAATGAAAGTTTCTGTCTGCATTTTCCATTATTCTCACAGTTCCTTTTTTTATAGAAATAGTAAATGTATTTTTTTTAAAGTTTATGTAATCAACCACAAGGGAAACAGACTGGCTAAATTTTATATAATTTGGGGTTGAACAAAGAAAAATTGACCAGAGAGGGATTTGAACCATCGACCTCCTGATTAATGTGCTGGCGCTCTACCAACTGAGCTAACTATCTAGCCCTAATGTTGGCGGTCTCCCTATTTTGTCAGTATCTTTGTTCGGGGGAGCAGTCAGAAGCCATGTAGCCAGGGATCACACCCAAGTTTACGATACAACCTGGGAAGCGGCAGCCAGGGGATCACCTTAAGGGGATGCAAGTTTTATTTCAAATAACCGACTGGGTAAACAAAAAATGTACCCAGATTTGGTATTGACAAATAAGTTTGTATTTATGCAAGTTGGAAATAAAACAATGTATGATAAAATATTGAATGCTATCTAAATAACCCACTGTGACGCTATGCACTTCACAATGTACTTCAAAATAGGTACTTTTCTGTATGCACCGCATGCCCTTTATGTCATATATGTAAACACAGTATTATGAAAATGTCTTATTAACACACCCCTAGACTTACAAGTGTCTCCTGATGAAGCTAGGCTCTGACACAATATTCTTGCATTTGAATCACGTATGACTTGTGGGTATTTACAGGCCTGGAATTTCATCTTTGAGAGGGAAAGGCCATTTTCATTTCACAAAGGGCACTTCCATTGGAAATTCTTAAAGTCTATGGGAAACTTTTGAAGGGGGGCCAAGACCAGGGGCAACAGAGGCCATGGCCTCTGTGGGCAACAGAGGCCATGGTCTGTGGGCAACAGAGGCCATGGTCTGTGGGCAACAGAGGCCATGGTCTGTGGGCAACAGAGGCCATGGTCTGTGGGCAACAGAGGCCATGGTCTGTGGGCAACAGAGGCCTCAGTGTAATTCCAGGCCTGTATTTTGTACAAAAGATTTGAAGATGTTTTTTTTGTGTGTGTGAGTGATCCCTCTGAGAGGGTTTGATTGCATGTGATAGAGGCTGATCCCCACTGTGCATCCATCGCCTTGTGCACGCTCTTGTTTTAATCTTAAATGTCCAAGGCCTTGTCTGAAAGGTCCGATGCAGTTCCTGCTCCTTATAATGTCAAACGTGGTCTTGATTTTTATCATATTGCTACATTTTTATTGCAAATTTGTGGATTTTTGACAGTAACTTGGCAACATAAACACTCCCTCTGCTAACATGTTTAAATAATTAACATTGCTTAAAATAGTGTTGCAAGCTGATTTTTCCGTAAACATGTTGATTCTTTTGTGTACAAGCTTTTCATTTACTTGTTCCCAAACATCTAGTTTTTGTGATGTCAGATGGAACGTAGGTGTGTTGTGTAATGCATGTTAAAGAATACAGTTACACTTTTCGCTAAGATTGGGGGTTTGCCCCGGTGTTTCTGGCAGTGGCTGCTGACTGCGCCGCAGCACCTTGTAAACCCTTATAAGGTGCTACATAAATTGGTCTCATAATTTCAAAATTTCAAAAACCTGTCTTAAAAATATTTATCTTTGTTCAAGCGCCTTGAGCACCTTATTGGTAGATACATGCGCTATATAGGATGCTGGTATTATTATTATTTTATTATTATGTTATTATTATTTTATTATTATTATTGTTGTTGTAAATAAGATCTATACATGGAAGATATTATGTTGTGACTTTTTTAGACAAATATACAGAATGCTCACAATTGTTATTTTGGTTTTGTCTTTTGCAGGAAACACATATCTGGGACCACCCATAACATCATCAGGGGGTTTGAGTCCGGTATCGTCAAACAACGGCACAAACAACAACAACCTGCTGAAAACGTTGAACAAGCAGCAGGCAACGCATCGACTCGGTCTGAAGGTGGTCATACCAACATCAAGACCGACCATGCAAACCGTAAGATCTTTCACTCTTTCACACCTAAGGGACTATTTAGAATAATCAATGTTTGAGTGGTTCAAACGAAATAACTGAAAATCGAAATTCAAAAATTCAAAAAAGTAGGGGACAAAATAATTAAAAGCTGTGCTGCAATTTCCTCTTAGTTAACTACAAAGTTGCATGCTGGAAAGTGGAAGCCAGGGCCCAACTTCATAGAGCTGCTTAAGCAGAAAATATTGCAGGAATAAGCAGGATACCAGTCACAAATTTTACATGTGGCATGGTACATTGTAGTTTGGCTGGTAACCTTATTCTGGTAAGCATATTTTTGTTGTGCTTAGCTACTTTTTTTGCTTAAGCAGCTCTATGAAATTGGGCCCAGGAAAAGCAATTGAAAATTCATGAGCTGGGAAAGCATTGATCTGAAAATATATGCTTTATTTGAGGCATTAGTTTGTTCTATAGTCTATAGGGTATGTTGAACAGTAAGGTAATATTTAAAAATTGAAATTTGAGATACGGTGGATGGGTCAGTCAAAGACAATTTTATGATAAAAAATCACATTTTTCAAAGGTTTATTAATCTGAATGGCCCCTTAATTGTTAGAAATGGTACAACGTGTAATTAGTTTTCTTAAGGTGAGCTTTAGAATGCAAACAGAGCACCAAGGCAATGTGGCTTCCACGCATCCTAAACAACCCAAAGAAAATTACTTTGCTACTTACCGTAACCATCTAGTATTCAAGATAATCTTCAAAATTGACCTTTTATTAAATTTTATTTGTTAACAGTTTTTTGGTTTTACTTTATTTTAAAGTTTTGTCCAAGATCAATTTCAACAGTCTATCTTTATGGTACCATTACTTTTTAAAATTAAAATCAGTGATTACAAATGATATGAAAGACAAACTAATCTAGTCTTCTAATCTGTTTTTGTTTCTTACAGAATAATGGAATCTCTGTCAACCAGTCGTTAGCCACACCCACAGTATCATTAGCCACGCCTAGTAATCCGCACAACGTCATACCAAATTACCCTTCAGCCCTGCCTACAGGATATCACACAGGTAAGGTTTATGGTTGTCAACCTAGCTTGTAAAGCATGGCCTCTAAAGCCTGGCTTCTAAAGCCTGGCTTCTAAAGCCTGGCTTCTAAAGCCTGGCTTCTAAAGCCTGGCCTCTAAAGCCTGGCCTCTTAAGCCTGGCCTCTAAAGCCTGGCTTCTAAAGCCTGGCCTCTAAAGCCTGGCCTCTAAAGCCTGGCCTCTAAAGCCTGGCTTCTAAAGTCTGGCTTCTAAAGCCTGCCCTCTAAAGCATGGCCTCTAAAGCCTGGCTTCTAAAGCCTGCCCTCTAAAGCATGGCCTCTAAAGCCTGGCCTCTAAAGCCTGGCCTCTAAAGCCTGGCCTCTTAAGCCTGGCTTCTAAAGCCTGGCTTCTAAAGCCTGCCCTCTAAAGCCTAGCCTGGCTTATAAAGCCTTGACCCAATTTCATAGAGCTGCTTAAGCAGAAAATACTGCTTAAAACAATTCTGCTAAGCAAAAGTAAGCAGGGTATCAGCCACAGATAGTACATGTGAGATGGTATTTTGGTTGGTAACCTTATTCTGGTAAGCATTATTTTGTTGTGCTTAGCTACTTTTTATGCTTAAGCAGCTTTATGAAGCTTTATAGAGCTGCTTATTCAGAAAATATTTCTTAGCAAGTATCTACTTAGCAGATATAAGCAGGATACCAGTCACAAATTTTACATATGACATAGTAGTTTGTCTGGTAACCTTATACTTGTAATCATAATTTTGTTGTGCTTAGCTACTTTTTGTGCTTAAGCAGTTCTATGAAATAGGGCCCTGGCTTCTAAAGTCTTGCTTCTAAAGTCTGGCTTCTAAAGCCAAATCAATACAAACTTTGAAAACGTCATGGATCTAGGTCCAATGCAACTCTCTTAGGTACAGGTCAACATTCTATACAACGTTTTCTCTGTACCATGTTTGATTATTTTTCAGCTGCAATTAATAAAAACCCTTAAACAGGGCTTTTCGTCAGGAAATACATTCGTGCATCTAATGATTGCACAAATGTTTGCATATAATTTAGCACAACCTGGCAATTTTTTTCTAAAATTGTTTAAAATTGTTTAAAGTTGTATTGCGTAAAAACTGTCTGAAATTATGACAATTGCCCTGAATTCACAAAAATCTAAATTTGTTTTTAGGCTTGCATGTTATTGATGGGTTTAATTATTGCTCATTTGAAGTTAAAGTAAGTACTATATGTTAAATGCTTTGAAACCTCATGTAAAATGGCACCCTATAAATTACTTAGGGAGTTTGGTTCGAGGCCAGACAAACCGACCTCATCAGATTCAGAATCTGAATGTGGTATTGAGATGGTTTTTTTCATCGGCTGAAGAATTCCACAGGGTTCAGATAACGTACCCCTTTAACGTGAATGAACTTAACCCTTTGATTGCTGTTGTATATCTGTTTGTACAGGAAACGACATGCAGTTGACGAGTGCTGATCTAAATCAGTTCGCTAGCTTCAATTCACCAGGTTCACTATCGTTACACAACTGGCATGGGCAGTCCAGTCAAGCAGGCCCCTTGACAGCGGCAATACAGGCTGCTGGAATCAGTGGACATCCTTTGTAAGTTTCTAGACATTGTACAGTGTAGGTGGTTCTGGGAAAAACAAATTACAAGATTTTTATCTTGGTGTCAAGTTTTACCTATCGTTTCTTTTCGTCCTTTCAGTTTGACCCTATTTCTCATGCCTTGAGTCGTGACAAACCAAGATAACCTACTTTCCTTTTTTCTTCTAGAAAAAAAAGCAGTTGGAATGAATCAAACTCTTCCAATGACTGAAGTTAGAAATCTTTAAAAGAAAATGCATCCTTCTGGTTTAAATTTCATAATGTTATTAAAACAGAAATTATTCCCAAGCAAAGAAAAATCTTACTGTGCAGAACATGCCGCAAACAAATTGATATCAATTGCACATTACTTTTGTTTGATTTCAATCTCTTACCCCCCTCCCCCTTACTTCATCAACTCTTAGTTAGAAAATACCTTTGTTAAAGTTGTTTCTTCCCTCTGTTTAAACAGGAGTATCAACACAACATCGATGCAGGGACCAAACTCTTACAGCGGTCAAACCTCAATCAAGTGTGAGCCCCTCTCGCCCCCGAAAGACCGAAAATTCAACACTCAGATGATGCTCCAACAGCCCAGTACCTCACCGGGACCAGCTGACCCCAACGGTTCCCCGCCTTACAATGACCATGGAGGTCGCGCGCTGGTTGACAAGGACCTTCCACCATCAAAGAGGCCAAGAATGACTGAGGCGTGGGTCCGGTGAATATAAAGTCACCTGCCCTTGTGGCTGTAATCACCTCCAAATCATCTGTTGCAGCTTCTTCTTCAAAAAAAATAAATAAAAGTTTTTTAAAAACAATAGAGGGCTAATCCACTGAAATGGACAGAAATTCAATGATAGTTTAAAAGCAGGCGGCTTTTGATTTCAGTTCCAGTGAGTACATTGTACATAACCTTGTATCCAGTGTTTGAGTGAGATGTCGAGGGTGCCACTCGGGACCCTTGAGGGTGCCATCTGGGGCTCTGTTTCATATCACAGGAAAAAGATGCTGCTTGTTTATTTGTAACAAAGCAGGGAACCAGTAGAATTTCAATGACATCAAAAACCTACTGCTCTTAATTGTCTAATGGTGGGTATTACATTTCTTCCATTGCGGTTTATTCCTCCATTTGGGTGGGAGGGAGGGAGGGAAGTATGATTATCCGTCAGTGAGTTTTGTATACCTGATGGGATAGGTCACTCACTCCAACAAAGTGCAAGTTTATATCAAGATTGGAATGTCTAAGATTTGACACACTGTAAAATTTAGTGAGGAGGTACATGCGCATGTTACAGCCGATATTTCAACGCAAAGTTTGCTTGAGGTGAATTTTCAGGATTCAAGGAGCAAGTTTAGACTAGGTCTCCATTATCGACCGTTGGTCAATAACTGCGCATGCTCACTAACAATCAAGTACCAACGCGGCTGGTTCAAGTCTTGTGACTAGAATTTTGTCCGAGATTTATATTAACAGATGTATAGGTTATTCTCACATTTTTCTTTTCATTCGTAACCACACCATCAGCATTGCAAAAGATTTTGCCATTTTGCAACAACTCCCATGCGTTGTGGTTCTCGTGCACTTTTGTCAAAAAAGCCTTTGATAACCATTGAAGCAATGACAGCATTTAGAGTTGCTCCAAATAGTTAACAAGAGAAGGATAACTACAGGTGACTAGAGAGCGTTCAGTTCAACATAGTCCATCAATAGATGAAGATTGTCAAGGTGGCTGCAGACTGGTCCTGTATGTCTGCTGCCACCAAGAGTTTCAAAGATTCCAGGGGGCTTTTTCCCAAACCTCGGCTTGGGCTCTGGAATGGCTTCAGGCTCTGTTTGATGTTCGTACCAATGTTTGATGTTCGTACCAATGTGCAAAGTTCGCATGGTTCCAAAGCTGCTGATGGAGCCCATAGCCCGAGCCCAAGACAAGGTTTGGAAAAATGCCCCTTTACTTTCCATCCTATCAAGGGATAAAGCAACACATGTCAAGTCTGAGACATTGAAATCAAAATGTTCACTTGCCCTGACATAAGTCAGTGTACCAGACATAAACACAAGCCGTGTTTGAATCAGTGGCTTTGGATCTGGCTATGGCTGCTGCTGTAATAGCCAATAGTTGCAGCCAGATCCAAAGTAAATTCCATTCATACATTAGCTCATAACTCAAAGAAGGGTTTTTGATGAGTAGGGTGTGGTGTTTTTTTTGTAACTGCCCAGATTTCTTCCAAAAGGCTGAAGCTGACGTGAACCATTTGTTAGTAATTTTTTTGTAAAAACTCAGTCATCTGCTGTATACTTAAATGTACATGTGATAACGGTGCGGGTAATATAGTGTTTGTCTTTATATTATGCACGGCCAGTGTGTTGCGGTTGTTCATTGTCTAATTGGTTGCAATTGAATTATTTAAAGTCTGCACTAACTCACCTGCACACACCCACGGTTTTCTTAGGTGCCTCCCCTCACCCCATCGCAAACAGTTTACAAAATTAGTTGGCCAAAATGGACTTGGAAGTGGATTTTTGTCCCCCTTTTTTTTTCTAAAACATTTATTACTATTTTTTTTGGGGGGGAGTTGAAAGACTAAGTAGCTTCGTTCTTGTATATTAAAATTTGTAGAGTGGCTGTGCCATTGTCATTATTATTATTTTTTTGTTTCCTTGTGCGTTGATTCAGATTTTTATTGACTTTAAATATTGATAACTTTTAGAGACGATTATATATGAAAGGTTTATACACAAACTATTGGGGGCTGTGCCCCAGAAATTATCCAGAGCTTTTGTATAGACTAGACTATATTCTTCACAAGCAGAATGTTATATTTTTGTTTGAAATGTGTGACGCTGTATAGTTAAAGGCACTGGACACGTTTGGTAATTACTCAAAATATATATTAGCTTAAAAACTTACTTGGTAACGAGCAACGGGGAGCTGTTGATAGTATAAAACATTGTGAGAAACGACTCCCTCTGAAGTTACCAGGTTTTTGAGAAAGAGGTAATTTTTCACTAAAATATTAAAAGACTTCAAGCCTGAAGCCTTTTTCAGGCATCTGAAAGCACACAAATTTGTACAACAAGGGTGTTTTTTCTTTCATCATTTTCTTGCAACTTCAATGACCAATTGAGCCAAAATTTTCACAGGTCTGTTGTTATATGCATATTTCGGGATACACCAAGTGAGAATACTGGTCTTTGACAATTACTAAACGTGTCCAGTGCCTTTAAGCATGTTTTTTGATTTGTTAAATGCTAATCTCAGAAAACGCTCTGAACCTTCTGTACAAAAAAGAAGCCCTCTTGAATATTTTGGGATACAAGAAAACCTTGTACATTTTTAAATTTTAACTATGCGGAAACGTTAGTTATTCAATTTTTTCAAAATTTATCGATATATTTCTCAGATAATTTTTATCATGGAATATTGAACAATTTCAAGTGATGAAAACCAAAAATATATCACTGATGCAAGATATGAAAACATCACCTGCAACGGGTGAAATGCTTCTTGGTTTAGAGAGTTTCTTTTGAGATTTGTGTTTGGATGTTTTTCATTTTGTTTAAATTTATAAACAAGTATATGCTGAATGCTGTAATTTGCATTTAGTCTAATTTTCTGTACAGCAATTTGTAATTGTTTTCCTTTTTTTTGTGTTGCAAAACATTTTATGATATGCTTTAAACATTTACAGATATCCCGATTTACTTACACGTTTTGTGTTAAACAAAACAAACGATTGATGTATATTAATTTGAAGTTAACAAATTAAAGTTATTTTAGATTTATATCTCCAACACATCTTCTGCTATATAAATTTTATGTACATAGCATTCAAGTAATTTAAACGGGCTAGGATGCTGTTTTGTATTAAAACAAATTTTTAAAAATCAAAATAGCAAACTAGTTACATAACTTTCTATAAAAAAAAGCAAAAAAAATAAACATTAATTAAGCTACAATGAAATATTTTTTTGAATGTGAACTGGAATATTGTTTTTTTCTTTATGATCAGGGAAGACTGGCTTGCAGCTGTAGAAAACGTTTGTGGGGAAAAAATGATCAGAATGTTGTGACAAATTCAACACGAATTTAAAGTAAAAAACGCATTTTCAGCATAAAGTAAGGCATGATCCCACATATTTCGAATCTTGACCCCTATTTTTTGCATTCCTTAATATTTGAGGTGTGTTTCATCCCAGCAGCATCATTACTGACTACCAGTTTATGTTTTAGACTTTGACCAATCATTATAAAGTGCTAAAACTAAAAACAAATATTGCTTTATAAAATGTGTTCTAATGTTTCTAAACACATAGCTGGAAACCTTGGCCAATCTATAAAGCTGTAAAGCATACAAAAATAGTCTGAGCAAATTTGTCTGCTGAGCAAAAGAAGTGAACCATTCAGAAACAGTATACAGAACATTAATGTTTGGCCGGTAACCTGTTTTTTAGCATGACTCGTCTGTGCTAAGCAATTTGTTGTGTAGTAAAGGGCCCAATTTCATGGCTCTGCTTAGTAAGCAAAGAATCGGTGCTTACGGAAGCAGGGAATTCTGTGCTTAAGTCAAGAGTATTTTACTGGTTAGCTTGTGGGCGTGCAAACTCCACAATACTAGGGATTGTTCGCTTACACAGCTAGTGCAGAAATTTGGCGCTTGCCCTGTATAACCGAAGAATTCGGCGGTAAGCAGAGCCATGAAATTGGGCCCAACTTGTATGGAGTTGATTCCCGTTAATATCACTTTACATTACACGGTATATTAACAGAAACTATAATTCTATGAAGGGAAATCTTTTCTGTGACTAGCAACTTTCCTAGCCACTATTAACATCAGGGCCTAATTTCATGAAGCTGCTTAAACAGCAAATATTGCTTAACCATTTTCTACTAAGCAAAAATGAAGCAGGATACCAGTTACAGATGGTACATGTGGGAATGGTATTTTGGCTGGTAACCTTATTCTGGTAAGCATTATTTTGTTGTGCTTAGCTACTTCATCTGCTCAAGCAGCTCTGTGAAATTGGGCACAGGTCTTTACCCCCTACACTTGTTGCCATGCAAAACATTGTAATAATACTATAGACCCCTTGCATTATTACTGCTATCGCTGAGGTTAAACAATGGAAGCGTGTACTCACCACGAACAACTCTCGGCCAATGATAGATCTCCTTTTAACCTCAGTGTGGGCCCTGTTTGAGTGATGTCATATGCAAGGGGTCTATAGACGATGTGACCTCTGTTTACATTCAAACCGCCCTCTGTTGACAAAACATTTGTGTCCGCCGGGCAAGAAGACGCGTACTCATGGTAACATTGCGTGTCCTTTATAGCTGGCTGTCAGTACACAAATGTTTTGCCCGGCGACATGCGCGCGCATCATGTTATGGGTTTTGAATGACGTCAGAGGTCACATCGTCTATAATTTTTTTGTAATTAGACTCATTTGTCACAAGTTAAATTTGAAGAATAAACTTACACAAACTACAAACAGACACAACTATTGTGCAGAGGAAAAGAAGTTGCTATTTTCTTACTAGAAACATAAATCTAAATAATACTTAACTGATCTTGTTTGTAAATATACAGGAGGGCCCAATTCCATTTTGCTCAGCAAATTTATCTGCAAAGCAACGGGAACCAGTTACTAACAGTGTACATTACTCAATAATTTAGCTGGTAACCTGTTCCTGCTAAGCATCTTTGTTGTGCTTAGTAGTTTGCTTTCATAGCAGCTCTGTGGAATTGTGCCCCGGATGGGAGTGGCCCTCTAGTGCCAAAAGAATACCTTTCAAATATAAACAAATATATATAAACAGATCTTCTGTAAAAAAAAAAGTACTCAAGTATTTTTCTGACAAAGGTGGCATGAAATCTTGCTGTAAATACTGTTTAATTTCTGTTTTCTGTTTTAATCACTGGAGGTATTGCTAATTCCCTGGTGATTATCTAATTAAATCTTTGTATTTCTTTAAACGAGTTGTTGTGAAAGAAAGGAACTGTTCCCTTTTTGTTGTTGTTATTTTTTTTAGACCAAAGTTGTTGGTGCCTTTATTTCACAGGTGATTATCAATCAACTACAGTTTAAGTTCCATCGTTTATCAGTGTATGACTTCAAATCACCAAAGTTGTTGTTAGTTTTGGAGCAAGTCTGATGAATCAAAAAAACAATTAGCCAAGGGAACAGTTTGTGTCTTCCATTGTCACGACATTTTAGTGTCATATGTTTTCCCATGCAGCTGCTTGTAGGACGTATAATTTATACACCCACACTCACTCTGCGTGTCTCCATCGAAACTTGTCCCTTCTCATAAAACTTGTAAGCAAACAAATTTGCTTAGCACAGAAATATCTTTTTAACTGCAATTCATGTTGATTTGACTGGTTACCCGGCGGCTTTTCTACTAAGCACCGCAATTTGCTTAGCTGTTTTCTACGGTAACTGCTTGATGGACGTAGGCCTTGGTTACTTGTGTCTTTGATTCTTGCGCAGCTTTGTATCTTCCTATATTCCCTCTACAACATCTCATTAGAAATCTTGATGATGTTGCAGCCATCGTGGTATTCTGCAGTACACAGGCATGAGAATCTTCCTGTTTAAAGAGGAATTCCTGTTTTTTCCCTTTCAAATTTGTGGTCTTTGAGTTCAGTGTGAATTTGATATAAAATTTGGGGGTTGAGTAGGGGGTATACATTTGGATTGCGCTAATCCTTCTTCTCTAATCAGAAATTGTGAGTTTACCCATTTACCTTTGTAATCGTATATCACAGATCGACACACTGTTCGTGAAAAACAGCACGTTAACAATTGCCGCCTGGCTTCCATTAGTCTTGGTTCCAAGACGCTCCAGTTACTGTGTAGTCACGAAAACCTAATCGCTATCTAAACCGCTATCACCCACGGACATGCATTTTTGGCGTTTGATTTTTTCAGATTTTTTTCGTACGAAATAGATTTCCTGTTTTTTCATCATCGCCCATTCTCATGCCTGAGTACAACCCAATGTAATCAAAGTGAGGCTGGAAGGCAAAGTAGTCTGGTGCCTTGTTTTGTCAAATGAAGCTCTGTATGTAACATTGATAGTACACAGGGAACAAGATGGTGGCAACATTATAAAGTTATTTTGGTTTCTGTCTCCATATTATCATCTATTTTGGTTTCAAAAACATCTTCATTGTTTATCAAACAAACTATGTAGTTGTACATTCAACATTAATTCTGTATTATTTTGTTGATTACAGAAGCTTAAGGTTATCAATTTGTTTCTTTCTTAATCCATGGACCACTTAATTGTTTTGACTATATTTTGTTTATCCCATTAACATCAAGTATTCTGCTCTTTGACCAACATTAAAAAACATTTTGTAAATACTGTTTTAAAAAGTTTTGTATCATGCACATTATTAAAGACAAATTGTTGGAAGACAAAGAATGAAAACACTGTGGTCGGTTAGAACACTTTAAGCATAAACTATATGAAGATTCTTAGAATGGTTGACCCGTTCCTTTTAACTCAAAACACTGGGGAGGATTTACTTTCTTGTGGGTAAGCAGAAAAATATTCCGTTCAAACTCAACCCAAGTTATGCACAGTAACCCTTGGCAACTATTTTTTTTAAAATCCT